>JABASP010000027.1:0-119785 GCA_019776565.1 Sminthurinus signatus | reverse complement strand
TAAGAGAAACGGCTATTACTCTGGCTAAGAGAAATGGCTATTACTCTGGCTAAGAGAAACGGCTATTATTTGGGATATGAGAAATGGTTTTTATTTGGGATATGAGAAAACGCTATAAATAAAACAGAGGAAGCTGTGTACAATATGGTAGCCACCGTGTTAAAAACATTTAACATCTAAAGTTTGGAAAATCTAACGATTCTCGCACAACAGATACGGATTTGTTAAGTCTTAACAACAAAAATGGGCTCTTGAGCCCATTTCATTCCCGTCATTTGACGGGCCCTTTTACTTGTAAAGTATAAAATATAACACATTCAAACATTTAAATTTCCCTTTTATTTTCATTGAAATGTCCCCTTTGTGTTATTTCTATTATTAGTGAGATTTCAAACTACAAACTAGATATATTGTGAATGTTAAATTGAGGAATTTTGAAACGTCATTTTAAAAGAGTTTAAGCTTTTTAGAGTCCTGCACATGTGTATAATATATAATATGCATCCGTATTAAAAAGTTGATTATATGTTATATGGAATATGGAGGCTTTTGTCTAATGACCATGTGGAATTTGATGACGTGGTCCGTCAACCACTAACTTTTCTTTCTCTGTCTATTATATCGTATATTTCAAATTTCAAACCCACTTTCACCACATACCACGTACTACTAAAAGTATGCAGTATCTTTGTAGAATCTAGTATCTACAAATCCAATTTTTAGTTTTAACAACTTTGAATTTGCATTCATTCACAATCGTATTAATTTCATCCAATCTGAATCCAAATCTGAATCTGAATCATGATCATGAGATCCGCAATTTAATGACTATCTCCAAGTTTATACTAATACTATCTAATAATATCATCCATGATGGTGGTGATCATCTGTCGGCAGTCGCTATTATTGTTTCAAATTCCTTTTTCTACTTGTGTAATCGCTAAAATAATACGGCGATGGGTGATGGATCTACTGATTTTCCCTCCAACGCACTTTACAATTTACAACGATACAAATTCATCGCGAGTTCCATTTATATTTATTTTTTGTATTCAAAATTCAATATTCCACGATACACTCATTTGAGTCTTTGAGTCTGAATTCGTTGAAAAAATTCATTTCAATTCACAAGTGCCGTCTAACATGCAAAGAGAATCAAAATAAAAAATTTAGATGTAGTGTTTCGCTACCTAGAAACTAGTAACTACTAACTAGTAACTAGCAACTATTAACTATTAACTGTAAACGTGCCGTTAAATTTGTGCATGCAATATTCAGTATTCAATGTTGTGGAGGTGATTAAATGGGAGGAGAATCAATCGTACATACATAATGAATATATAATAAATCGTATCGTATGGGAAAAAACAGAAAGGAAAAATAGAGAAAAGAAAAAAAGAAACGACTTCAAATAACATGAGACATGAGCATTGGCTGTAGAGTGTGCTCCTTGTGTTTCTCTGTAGAGAAACACAAGGAAAAATAATAACGAGTAATAAAAGACTGCCGAAATTTGATTGAGTGGGATGTTCCTTGGGTATTGGGTATTGGGATTGTGCTGAGTCATATTGATGAATGGCCATGATAAAAAAAAGAATAATCCAATGAATAAATGATGTCATCTATCTCTCTACTCTCTACTTTCTACTACCTGATTGTGAGCTACCGTTCTGTCAATCAACTGCCATCTTTAAATTGGAGAAAGTTATAATGGGTGGAAAGTGGAAAAAACCGGTCTCCTAAACCTAAAACGCCTAAATTCTAAATTCTAGAGTATTCTAGAATTACTAGCTTCATATATTTTTCATTTATTCTACCAATTTTATCCATTGATTTTTATGTTTATATGGAAAAAAGCTCGTTAAATACCTAAAAGAAACTATCCAACTCCAATTCCGATTTCAACTCAGAATACGTCTAAGCACTAGTTTAACAGTTTAACAGTCAACAAAAAAACAAACTATATGTTCGCATTCACAAAGTCAGTAATGACAATGATAATCATGATTATTTATCAAATCAAACAAAACCACAGTGATTGACTTTTCTTGAATCCCAAATTCCAAACAAAGTAGATAGTTGCATGAGATTGGGATTATTATTATTTTTGCTGTGGGTTCTACACTCTACACAGACTGCCAATTTTTATGTGAACATTGTACATTGTACGCTCTATATTGGGTATTTTTCTACAAGGCACAATCTCTTCCGTCATCGGCTTCATTGACATGAGCATTGACGTCAACATCCAAATCGAAATGGAAATCGGAAACCACACACTCTTGAACACAGTGTATTTTGACTTTTGACTCGGACTCTAGACTCTAGATTCTAGTTCTTAATTTTGATCCAGTGAAAGCTCATATTTCTCTTGTAAAGAAGCTTTTGGAGAAAAGTGAAACCTTTTCTACTATGTTTACGTGTATTATGCATGTCTATTGTACACTGTACACATCTGACTTATAACGGGGTTGCTGCTTGACCCACGATTACAAATACGAGTTAGGGACGTTAATGAGAGGTGTGCTTTGTTGATCACACACGCAAGCCCAACCTCAAAGATAAGCAGAGACTGATTGAGAGTTACACGTCCAATCCTCATTCTATATTCTACATTCTACATTGTACATGCACACATATCGGAATTACAGACTTGAATTCTTTTTCTTTTTTACTCTCTCCAGGCAGAAATTAGAGAAGCGGTTGAGTTAGACAGGAAGCAATTTTCTTGCCATTCCAATTTACTCTGGTCAAATCTATTGACTTTCTCCAACTTTTAGCAGTATTACACAGTACCGCAAGTGTATTTACCAACTACTGCGTTGTACGTTGTACGTGCTCAGTTTACAGTTTACAGTGTACATTTCACCGCAATGGGTACAGAAATTTAGACGTGTATTTTCATTATGTGGTTCCTAATCTTCCTCTCAAAACTCTGGACTCTGGACTTTGGATTAATCAAGTGTAGATATCTTCATTTGTACTAAAATCTATTGAGATCTTTTCCTTTGGGAGTTTAGACTCTAGACAGTAAACAGTTTTCTTTTGTTCCGGTTTTAGTTTTCCTGACGTCTGCTGTAATTATCTGTCATGTACGTGAAATTTCAAAATTCGTATAATGATTTGAATGTACCAGTTGGATAGGAAGAAATGGTCAGAAATTCAAAATAGTATGGTTAAAAACTTTGTGTATTGTGTGTATTGTGTAAAGTCAAAAATGGGTAAAGTCTGCTTTATGTAAAATAAAAGAATTTAGCAATATAAATTTTCTTGTGCAAATACTTGACTGATATTCTACTATTTTTTCTAGGGCTACATGGATTTTTTTTTCTTGCAATTTTTTTAGAGACTATAGACTACATAGTGATGTGTGTACAGTGTACAGTGTACAGATACAGAAGCATATAATATTAGTACTAGGTACTAGTATTTCTCCACAGCTGTAGAGAATGAGTGAATGAAGTGCAAAAGCAATCATTTTAATGCACCATCTACTTTTTCTAGACTTGCAGTTTTCTCTCTCTCTTTTCACTTTATTTTCCCAGATCCTTTTACCCTTTCACTCTTCTTTTTGTTGTTTGTCTGCTATGTACTGTGTGTTGTGTGTTTTGTGCTGTCCTTGTTGTCGTTGTTGCCTTGAGACTTGATTCTTCACGTTTCGAAAGATTGGAGAATGTGACTGGAGCATTTTCTCTGTCTCTCTCTTTCTCTTTTTGTATATCTGTTTGAATGCATACTTTTCATCTGTGTATCCAGTATCTAACAGTAGAAAGTTCAATTCTGACTGTTAGGCATTGTGTAGGATGTATTGTGTTGTATTGTTCCTTTGTTTGTGTGTTTGTTTGTGGGAGCATCCATATAAAATACAGGATATTCATTTCGAAAAATTACTCTCATTCTTCCACTCTCTCTTCTCTCTTCTCTCTAGGTCTAAACTTTCACTCTGGAGAAAAGAAAACATGAGAAGAGAAAGAAAGAGAGAGAGAGAGAAAACAAATACACATCTGAAGTAGTGATATCTACTAGATTTTAGGTACTACTAAAACATAGGGAAAAGAGTATGGAGTATAGAGTATAGAGTTTTAATATGAGTCTCAAGATCCTCTTTCACAGAAATACTAGATGCTGGATTCTAGATTGTAGATTTTTCTAAAAGGTATTACACAAGACTGAATAAGGACAAAGAAAAATACGAGTAATAAAAAGTAGTACATCACAACAGTCTCAAGGAAAATTAAAGTTGAAAGTACATGATATAAATATGTACAATGTACAACGTACAATGTCTCTCTTTCTCTCTGTCTCTCTGGCTGCCTGTCTGCCTCATTCTTCCACTAAAACTCTGTGTTTTTTTCAATTTCTTACTTCCAAACAAATTACAGGGATAACATAAACATAAACTTGGTTTTGTTCTGTCATCTGATATGATATTTCCTTGTCTCTGACAATCTTAACTTTAGCATCATCATCATCATCATCATCATCTTCATTGTGTAATTTAATACAATATTTCAGAATGCAGGAAAATATCATTTCAAGTCCTGTTTAAACACAGGATTTTTATTTTTTTAAATGAACTCGAGCTATCAGCAGAGTTTTTTAAGTTGCATTTTATTCTGTTTCATATTCGTATTATAAAAATGGAACCTGCCTAAAACAAGCAATGTCATCATATTTTCTACCTTTTACTGTTTATAATCATCATTATTATTCAACTTTTGGTTACAAAAAATAACAAAACTGTAGTAGCTTTTTTTTCTAAATTCAAAAATGATTTTTTTAGATCCTCAACTCTAAACTCGAGGCGGTAGATGACATTTTTTCATCATTTTTCCTCATGCATATCTTTTTTTGTGATTTTTTGATAGAGCTTGTTTAAGGCACAAAAAAAGTAGAAAGCATGCTGTATCATGTTTCCAATACAATTTGTAGACAAAAATTGTATTTGAAATATGATACAACAATTTTGATACAAGGTACAAGGTATACAAAACTAATGCTCATGTACATTGTACACACATGTGTATAAAGTATAAAGACGCTACCATATCTAACTAACGAGAAAAGAAAAAAAAGTACGTAGAAAGAAAGAAAGAAAGATTTTGTGATTAGGAATTCAGACCGGCATAGGGAAGTTGGTTCGTGTATAAAGCGGATTTTCCGATTCTGATTCCGATTCCACAATCAAATCAGTCCAATAATATCAAAATGTATGGCTGCACTCTGTACTCTGTCTTCTGTATTCTTTACTTTGTACTTTGTACTCTGCACTCTGGTTTTCTACACAGGAAGAATATATACGTAAAAAGCGCCAAAGTATCGGAGGTATACAGAATGGATGGAAAGATGGAAAGAAAACAAAATCCTTCTTGTACATAGTTTTTGTTGTACTACGATATTAGATATTATAGAGACACACCAAAATCCAAATTTCATCAGCAAAATACCTCCAACAAATTGCATTACTTTAGCTTTGAACAGGATTGCAGAACATACAAAACATGGAACAGAGACAGAGACAAGGAATAACTTTGTTGTGAGCTCAAACACAATAAAACTTGTAATATGTACAAACATACATGAAATGAAATTCAGGAACACAAGAAGAAGAGGGAACATGTTTTGTATCTGTACCAAATCAAGCTACACAATACAAAATAATAAAAAAATTCCAAACTCCAAACATTTACTACTATGAAAATTGAAAGTTGGATTGCACACGACCCAAGCATATTTAGACATATTTAGATTTGCACAGAAAAGAGAAACGTGATGTGGACTTTTATACATTTTTAGATTCTATGAAATATTTGTGAATTAATTTTTGCATTCTACATTCTACATTCATCGTTCATAAATAAAGCAGTCAAGAGTCGAGAGTCTAGGTGAATCTGCTATAAATAGCAAAACATTCCTAGTAGTGGACCAAGTTGATGGGATGGACTTTGACAGGCAAGTACTTTGTAAAACGTAGAAAGTAGAAGATGGAAGAACGGAATGTTATCATATGAGTAAGAGGAAGAGAGCTTTCGAGAGACAGGTACATTGTACATTGTACACAAGTATCTACACAAATTCCTCTTGCTCTCCGAATCCTAGTTTATCATTAAAAGTTAGCAGCATGAGGATTATATGAGCCGTGATGAAAACTCAGAGTTATCGTACAAGTCTCAAGTCTCAAGTCTATCCAAGTGCCGGTAGCTCCTTTTTAGTTGTTCCTTCTTGGTTGTTGGTGTTCATGCACAACTGCAAAAGTATGTACCATTTAGAATGAACAATGCACATTGTGGATGTATTAGAATGATATGCATCTTTTTCTACACATGTACAAAATGTACAGTGTACAGTGTACAGCCACCCACATACATATTCTATATGATTCTATAATAATTCTTGGACGACTAAAGAGGAATATGAAACTTCATGTGGGAGGAATTTATGGAGAAAAACTTGCAAAAGCTTCACAATATTTCAACTCATGGCCTACTGATCACATCACACTGAGCACTGAACACTTTCCTCCTTTCCTCCTTTCCCTTTCTCTTCTATTCCATTTTGTTTCATTCTATTCTGTTCTGTTCTATTCAGAACATCTTGCTCTTTCTCTCTCTTTCTCTCTTGAGCTCAACATTCAGCATTCAGCTTTTTCTTCTTCATCCACTGTTTTTCCTTATGAAAAGACACTGAGAATATAATAGTTGTGAAACTTCACTTCATTTTTCCGCATGTGGAGAACATTGAACATTGAATGTTAAGGATTGAACATTGAACAGCCTTGTAATGTGATGTAATGGAATGTTACAACTTTGAAAAAAAAAACGAAAAGAGAGAGAAAGAGAGAGAACACCAACAAAACGATCACGAGGAGAGGATCGACGATACACAGAAAAATATAACACATGAATGGAAACTTCTATTGAAAAAACTAGAATAGAATCCTACGACTTTGGTTCAGAAACAGAGAAACAGAGCAAAAGAGAGAAAGAGAGTAACAGCCCTCATAATAGCATTAATAGCTCCGTCTTCTCCTATTTATTTGACTCTTTTCAACGATAAAAAACTCTTTAGTGTACAAAAAAATCGTTTGAATGTATAGAGTATAGAGTATGGAACATGGAACATGGAGTATGAAGAATGGAAGTTGGAGGATGGAGAAAGCACGATGAACGATGAACAAAGAATCATATTTACTAGCTCAATTCATTTTATGGGAAACTAATATTATCGCTATTACGTCAAGTTTTGTACAGCAGCTCTTTTTTTCCTCCTTGTTTTTTATAAGTGTTCAAAGTTGTAATCTACTGTACTAAACTGTACTTGAAAAAAGAAAAAGTTACATGGTAATCAAAAGCTCATGGACCGTGAGCCCTTAAATGGTAAATGGTAAACGGTTAAAAGTAAAAAAAAAGTAAAATGGGGAAATAAAAAGAAATTCCTTGTTAATATGTAGTATGTAATGTGTAATGTCCGTTGTCGATTGACACACCCTCCGTCCAATGTCCAATATACTTACAACATCCAGAATCTAGCATTCAGCCCTTGAGAGAAAATGAGATGACAAACAAAGGGAAAGGTGAAAGGTGAAATTAAAGTTATAAATACAAATTTTGGAGCTTTGGAGTTTACTTGAGTGGGAATTCAATCTACTGTGAAACATTGAAACATCCATGGGGAAATCCCCAATAGAACATTATTCATACCCACTCAAAAACTAAAACATGAAAAACTTTTTCTCCTCCGTCTATAAATAAAATTATGAACAAAACAACATGAAATGAACAATGGAGCGATGGGACAATGGAACAATGGAGTTGATTGCTATGTGACTTCCAACTCCCACATGTCCTTTTTCTCTATTCTATTCTTTTCTATACTTTCCTCTCAGCCCTCAGTTTTTTCCTAGTTTTGTTGTGATGGAGAAAATTGGGAGAAATGGTCATTTCGTCATTTCCATTTTGTTCCTCCTACACTCTCTAAAAAGGTTAATAATTTCTCATTTTCCGGACATTGTATATTTTTTATTCTGTATTTTATAATGCAGGTTCTAGAATTGATAATATTCTTGGTTCTTGGTTGAAATGGAGAGAAAAAACTAGATTAAATTGGATGTGAGATTGAAAGTCGGCAATGCAAAAATTCTCATCTTTGTCTCCTTGTCTGCATCTGTATCTGAATATGGGTATTCTTTACTCTTTACTCTTTCTACAGTTCAAGTTGGTTGAATGAGCAAAGGGAATTGAATTCAAGTCCTCTGAAAAGGTGTTTACGATTAATGTGCAACATCAACTCTTCCTGATATCAACTCATTCTCTATTGAAATTCTCTATTGAGATTCTAGATGCGAGATTCTAGATTCACATACATTTGCACATATTATAGATTCATTCTCCAATTTTTTTTGCTCCTCATAAAGTGAAGAAAAGAGAAAAAAATCTACAGTCTACATATATTATACAGATATAGAAAAGCTTTCTTCTACTTTCTACTTTCTATTTCCTACTTTCTATTCACTATAGCTCAACGACTGAATGAATGAATGCATGAATGGATGGGTTTGATGTCTGCCGCCTGCAGATGGATATGGCCATGGATATGGATACAAACTGAGGACCTCTTTTTTTTGAACCCCAGAACGGAAGAGAATTGAACTGAGCTAAACTGCACTGCATATCTGCTTTGAGCTTCCAACACTGAACGCTGAACATTGAACACTGAACGCTGAACATTGAACACTGAACACTGAGCATTGAGCATTGAAAGAGAATCTTGTTATTTCCTTTTGTCTGTGAGCAAGGGAAGACAAATTGACATGTAAATAATTGATGACGGGAAATATACGGAGAAAGTCAGAAGCAGAGTCAGAGTCAGAGTCAAAGTCATAGAAATAGTCATAGTAGTAGCACGGCAAAAAACATGCTAAGAGTTCGTTTGGGATGTTCTTTTGATCGTTATGTTAGCTCACTCTCCTTTTCTTCTTCTTTTTCTTCAAGTCATCCGCTGTTATGTTATGTTCTGTACAATATATACAGTGTACAATGTACAATCTACAACATCCCCAGTCAAACATTGAAGAGGAAGAGGATTTTAAAATGTGCATGTGCGTTTGCCTCATAAAATCTTCATTCATGGGTACAGGGAAACAAAAAAGGGGGGAAGTATCACCAGTACAAAGAACACAAGGCACAGAGCACAGAGTACAGAGTAGTAAGAAGTAGAGGGGAAATTGCAAAAAAAACTATTACACTACTAAAACTACTTGTATTACTACCCAACACAACATAATACAATACGATACAACTACAAGCTACAAACAGACTGCACCAACCCACCATCGCCTCAATTCACCAGTATCAGTATCAGTAACTGTATCAGTACCAGCAGCAACTACAAACCGTTTTTCTTCCTCCTCAATCCTCAACTGCATACACAATATACAAGTTTCCTTTATCGTCATCTGCTGCTGCTCATTTCTATTTCGTTTCTGCCCTTCCTTCATCCCATCACAAGACTCAAGACTCCAGTCTCGAGATTCAAGATTCAAGATTCAAGTCTTAAGTTGGGTGATTCCAAGATTCCAACAGTATTCGTACCAGTATTACAATGCCCGTTACCCGTTACCCGTTACCTTCTTCTTCTTCCCCCAACACATGGAACGTGGATGTGTTGTTACTCTCGCCTTTTCCTTATGCTTTGCTTGCTTTGCTACAGTTTTTTGTCGGGTGGCTGCTCTACCCATATTATTGACGTTTACCTTATGCCTCATGCCTTGTATGAGTGTGTAGTGTAGCAGTGGAGCGGAAGGATTTGTTATGAGGATTCAGGATTTTCCCTTTATTCTCGTTATTCTCCATAAAATGTAAAATGGAGGAGAAAGAAAAGAAAGGAAAGGCAACTGCCTTTTCTCCTTCTTGTTCGTTTTCTTTTTCTTTAGCTTGTACTTTGTACTTCCTCTACTTTGTTACACACAGTTCACTCTCTAGTTTTCAACTTGAAGAAGGAGAACAAGAAGAAGAAGAAAAGGAAGAGAAAGCAAAAAGCAAGGTGGAGGTACAGCGGAAGGCGAACACATGCAGGAGGAACGTTCAGAGTGTTCAGTGTTCAGTGTTCAATGTTCAAAAGGGAAAAACCCTCGTGTACATAAATGATAGTTGTGCCCATCAAACCAACGTTATTTCTTATTTCAAGAGTAGTAAACTCAAGCCGTAACTCTAAATTGATGCGCATCACATGTAACTCGTAACAGTACAAAATGCACAACATCACGTCAGAGTACAAGAGTAAGTTACACTACACATTATGCATTATACATACGTAAAAGAGTACAACATACAACATACAGCATACAGCACACACGGGGAAAGAGCATCAATAGAATTTAGAATGAGGAACAAGAGCAACAAAAATCCTGCACTTAATTTCAGGTCTCAAACATCGTAATTCCTAATAGTTCCTGTTGTATCCTAGATTCTAGATTCTAGATCCGAGGTACTTGTACCAAATATGTATGAGCATAAAGTATAAAAAGAACTACAGTACACCAATCTGTTTCCTAGGAGGGAGACAGAAGAAGAATGGGGAAAAGGTATAAAGAAAAATATATTTGGTTTATGACAGAAATTAGAGGGGATGAATGGGAAATGGTGTATAGAGAGTGGAGAATGTAGATTCTAGATTTTATTCCTTCCAACTTAAACAGTTTAACTTACATGCTCAACATGTTTACATCCATCCACATTCATCCATCCCTATTATATGTACAATGTACAATGTACGACACCCGGCATCATATCGTAAAATTTCTCCGAGTCAAGGTTTTTAAACCTTGTTATTTTCCCCATAAAACATAAAAGAGAGGAATACGAATGAAAATAGTCTGGCCATTTTACCTGCAAAACATTATGCATAATTGATGCACTAGTTTCCCTTTCACATGCTTCTCCCTCCACTTTTTGACTTTTTGACTTTCTTTCTCTCTCTCTATATATATATATACAATATAAATGCGTAGGAGTAGTCTGTTAGCTGTACACTGTACACACACAATTTCTGAGTAGTAAACACTGGAGACTGGTAAAGGTATACCTACGGATTGTTATTGGGATTCGTGACTTTTTATTGTTCACCTATCGACTTTCAGCTCCGCTCAGCTCAGTTTTCAACCTCCATGACCCTCGATTCTCTCAATCAATTTTAATGCGTAAATCGTCTGCCTACGAACTAGAAACTTCAACTTCTGAATTTCAAACCACACCATGCACCCACGCTCTACACTCTACACTCTACACAGAATGAGAAAAAGATTTACACCATATCTATATCTTTTTACAGTACAGAATTTAATGTGTTGTAAAAATAAATCCATCCAAGTGGATGTTGAATGGTGAATGGTGAATGGCCTTGGTAATTGAAACGGCTAAACTTGTTTTAAAAGCATATTAGATAATAGATAAAAGTGTCAAAGACAGAGTAGCTTTTGATTATCACAAACGCGAATCCGAATCCATTCACATCGGAATCGGAAAGTTGAAAAGGACTTAATTTTTTAAGTTGTTCTACTAAATTCCTTCATTTCCATATACCTGTATACCTTTATACTTTATACCCATTTACAAAATACAGTATATACAATATACAAGGCACAAAGATGTGTACAAAGAAATAAGAGAAATCAAAGGCTGAACCTTTTCATCATTTCATCTGAGGATCTCTGAGGATCTTATCTCATTTCATCTCATCTCATCGCATCGTACTTGTACTTGGCTTGTCTTTTCTATCTCCATCTACATATAGTCTACAGTGTGTTTTGTACAGCTCTACCCTTCTTTTTCACCTTGTGTTATGTATGGATAAATATCTAGCATGAGGCATGAGGCATGAGTCATCGACATCGATAGGTACTTTACATTTCCATAGACTCTTGAGCCCAAAACTTTAGAGTTTAGAGTTTAGAATCTCAAAGCTTCACTCGACTCGGCTTGGCTTAACTTAACTTAAATGGAATTGCATCTGGAATCTGGAGGCTGGAATCTGGAGTCTGGAGCTTTTCAACTTTCAACTTTCTGTATCAATGTATAAAGTACTCGTACACTTACTGTAAAAGTCTTATCTCTAATTCTCTCATTCATTCCCGTTTAAGAATTCGGCTCCTCTTTACTCTTATCTTTTCACTCTGCCCTCTTTACCTTAGTCATGACTACAGAAAAGAGAAAGAAGACAAGGTGAAAGGAGAAAAGGGAAAAGGAAGATGAAATGGCAGTGATGAAAGATGAAAGAGCCTAATTTATTTAAGTATGGAATTTTCACCTCTCTCTCTATCTTTTCCCTCCTTTTGCATTTTGAATTTTCAAAGTAACCCTTTTCACCACTTTCACTACTTCTACAGATTCTAGACTCTTGATTCTTGATTTATTCATCAGATTCTATCATGCTATCATGGGATATTTAACTCTATCTCTGAGTTGTGAGTTACGAATGCTACGAATCCTGTTACTGTGCGATGTGCTATCTCCACCTCTACAGATTTTCGTATCTCTCCCTCATCATGCTCATCATACACAATCTACAATCTAAAATCCACAATCTTCAGTTTCCCTTAGACACGTCCATCACATTTTCATTTTAACATGTAGACACGCTATTTTCCTCTGAAATTTTAAAACGCCACCACTTCTACGTACTCAGCACTACGCACATTGTGTACATGAATATGCCACAAAACTACAGTGTAAACTATGCATTGAACGTTGTAAATTGTACATTGTACATTGACCTCAGCACTGACAACGAGAATGAGAATCCAGAACAAATTGGCTTTCCAAAATGGAGCACTTATCTTTGAAATGGCAGATACTAAAATACACCAATGACGTATATAAACTACAAAATCAACAAGAAACAGAATAATAGATGTTGTATTATTCATTATTAATGTAATGAAGATTAATTGATGAATGTTTGCTGGGAAGGATATTTGAATATCATTATTTTCTCTATCTAATATCTATCTGTAATTATCGAACCCAATTAATAAATGAAAATGGAAAATACTGTCGGAATGTTCTATTTAAAGCATCTACAATCTACAGTCTACAGAATCAACCAACCAGTGCTCTGTTTTATTAAACTTGTACATTGTAGGTACATTGTACATATATCAAGCATATTATTATATACAGATATTATTATTATGTTGGTTGATATACTTACTAGTACAAAATTTCAAAAGATAGTTGGTTTCACAGTACAACATGTTATATCAGTATATTTACACTGAGAGAAAGTACAGTGGTTTCATGAACTCGTTCTTTGTTTGAGTTTTGCATGTACAATGTGCAATGTACACTAAAACTGAAACCGTGCTCGTGCTCATGGATTAAAATTCACCTCGGCCTCTAGTCTCTAGTCTCTAGCCTCTAGAGTTGGAGCTGGAGCAGTAGACAGTAGATAGTAAATACACAATCTATCTATCTATTAAATATCTATTAAAATATTGTACGTAGTTTGTAGTTTGTACTTTGTACTTTGATTTGAGAGATTTGAGATTGGAAGTTGGAGTTATAGTTGGAGTTGGAAAATAAATGGAGACTTGGTTGTGGAAATTCCCGTGACGGGGAATTTCTATTTAAAATAGAGTTGTATGTAAGAACTTTGCATTGCTTTGCCCTCCCTTCATTAGTATTTTCCTTGTGTTTTCTACATGTTTGCTCCTGAGTAATCCGTATTCGTAATTACAAGTTTTGTTCCTTTGATTGTGAACTGTAGATAGAAAGATAGATCAGTATTAAATTCAATCAACCAGCTCGTTCCTCGTGCCTCGTACTTTATTTATACTTTATACTTTATATTTTGTACATTGTACATTGTACACACAAAGATACTTTGAGATATCTATGTGAATTTACAATTTACCTAACCCACTCCTAAGATTAATCCATGTAAATTTGGTAGAATATGCACATAAAATGCTCCATATAATATTGATATTTGCACAAGTAAATCGATAGATGTAGATGTAGATGAAAATGCTAGTTTTATCTTTTATCGTTATTTTGAATTTGACGTGGGGCTGGAACGTGCATTGTCAATTGTTGATTGTAGATTGTTGAATGAGCCAAATCTAAATTCAAATGTAGAATTAGAGTGAGAATTAGAGGTAAAATAATGGGAATACTGGAGGTAGTTGATCATTTCCTTATTGAACATTTTTGGTTTGGTTTGGTTTGGGTTGGTCAAGTCTACAATTTAAATGACCGCTGAACCATAATGAGGTTTCAACATAAAGTTAGTTTCCCAGTTTGAGCACACATACATAAATGTGATTCACCCTTTACAATTTACAATTCACCATTCACCATTCACCATTCACCGTTCATTCGCCATACCATTTAATTAAGTTGTTTGGAGTCTGGTGAAACAGTATTAATTAAATTGTTTCGATTTTCTGTCCCTGTGCACTCTGCACTCTCTGCACTTTGCCTGTAGTTCCTGTACAATGTACAATATACTGTACACTTGAGCATTTGTTGACTATAGATAAATACGGTATGTGCATACTTATGTCTATTTCTGTACAGTAAGGGATTTAATTAAGTACCTTTAACTCTCTCTCTCTCTCTTTCCAGTAGTTTGAAAGACATAATTGAAATTGTGTACACTGTACAATGAACAATGAGCAATGAACATTGTACACGGAATACTCTTGTACCTTTTCACTACTTTCACTAAGAGGATTTTCAGATAGTTACAAAAGATTTGACCCACGAATTCTGTAAATTCTACGTTGTACATTGTACACAAAATATGAATGATCAATTCCATACAAAATAACACGCTGGCATTAATTTCATAGGAAATTCGGAACAAAGTGTAATACTATGAAAGATGAAAGACTGAGTAAAAGTAAAAAGTAATGAGTTTTAGTATTTAGTATTTAGTACTCAGCAATGAAATTCAATCAGTGACACATTTTCTATCAATCTCACACTATAGAAAAATCCTTCATCTGTACTGATACAAATTTTAATTGATTGCGTTTACTTTAAACACAACTAATTTGTTTTACACTTTACAATTTTACCAGTCAATCTGAATACAAATTGCCTCTTGTTTGTCTATTTCCTGATGAATTCCAATAATAAATGAATTTTACACTGTAGATTTGACTAAGTGAAATTTTTGTGCCCAAGGACACTCTGCATTCCCCACTCGCTGTATTGAATGTGGGATGATTTAAATTTAAAAGCTTTTATTCATTAATTTTGATTCCTTTGTATTGAATTGAATTGTACTGTGAGTTATAATATGATGAATGATGAGCTGCAGCTGTCACAACCAACAGCCTGTCATATGCCAATGCTATCACTCGTATTGATTGTTGTGAATATCTGCAATCCACTTTTTACTCCATTTGTATAATTAAAAATAAAATGAAAGGAAAGATTTACAAGCATACAAAAAATCCAAATTTACAAGCATACAAAAAATCCAAATTTACCAGGCTCAATTTTTTTAAAAATACCTAAGAAAAGTAGCTTTTGAATAAACTATTTTACAAATGGAAATCAAGTTTAAAAAGAAAGCATCAGGAAATCTTCCCACTATTTACATCATAAAAAGAAACATTGTCAAAATTAAAATGAAAAGTGCAAATTGATATAGTTCAAGAATCATGACTCACGACTCGTGTGACAGAATAGGAATTATTACCACAAAGTAACTCTGCAATCAAAACCACTTTCTGCCCCTTTGTGGTAAAAACAGTACATATAGCATATCTATGTATCAGGGAAAGGGCATAGAAAAGCTAGAGATCTGTGAGACAATGAATGACTAAATTTGTCAACCTAAAATTAAGGATGGGGAAGAGAGCACACGAAAAGAGCAGGGACAATGTATAAGCATATATTTCGAATGTCTATACTGTCGATAGACAAGATAGATGTAGATGTAGATGGCGAGAGCATGTTTATTAATTAGACAAGAAGGAAGAGAGAGAGAGAGAGAGAGAGAGAGAGAGAAAGTGCAAGGGGAAAGAACGAAAGAAGGAAAGGAGCTACACAATATACTGAGGAAGACACATACTCCAGTAGACAAAGAGAAAAAAAGAAAGAAAGAAGAAACTAATTTTGAGCCTGAGATGGAATAGCTACATTTACTCAATATTATTACAAAATCCAGTGTACAGTGCACAGTGTACCATGTTTTCCAATGGGAAGATAGATGTAGGAAGTAGAATGTAGAATGTAGAACTGGATGCAGATTGAGAGATGAGAAGAGACAAAGTCTTTAGGGACAAATGGAAGAATGAGTGAGGACAGATGGTACAGATGGATTTACGCAGTGTCGGTTGTCCGTAGTCGGTGTATTAGTATTTAGTACTAGTATGAGTATATTCGGATCTTGGTGTGTGTTCAACTTGTATAGGAATAGGAATACAAATTCGGATACGAATTCGGATTCGGATCCCAGCTCAAATTTTAGCCTAGTGCGGGTAATTAGAGCCTCCATTGTATATTCGTATAGAGTACAGAACATAGACTTGCACTAGCCCGCCTCTCCATCTACATCTTCTCTTTCCTCCATCTAATACCACGGTTGATCTATGAGCTATAATAAATCCGGGCTCATACACTACAATATAAGCCTATACATGGACTGGAGACTGGAGTCTTCAATGTGTACTTGGATTACCCTAGAACACCGAGAATAGAATGATAGAATGAAGAAGAGACAGTACAACTCCGCACATACGCATCTATAATATACCTATAAATATACTTATATAGATGATCCCAAAATACAGCAGATAGTATTGGATTCAGGAATGGGAATCGGATCGAGAATCTCACATCACTTGACATCACGTGAGCTTTACCAAAAACAACCACCACCACCAATCGATTAAATTACATGAGGCTAGCTCAACCATTTATACTTGCAATATATTCTCATTCCAAACTCGGCATCCAAATCCAAATCCAAGCTCCAAACCTTGGCATTTGCCTTCTCTTCCTCTTCCTCTCTCTGATATCCAGATCTCCACCCTCACTCGCACTTTGTGAATTACAATCCCATTCTACTTGCATTCATAACGGTGAGGGTAGTTGGTCAGAGCACTTCCCCATCTTTTCTCGCTCCCCTCTGCAATCTACAACCTACAATAGAAGCTTTACGCTCTACGCTCTACACCCTGTGTGCTTGTGCACTGTGTATACGCGCGTTTGTACAACTGTCTCTCTGTCTAAATAGTTATCTACTGGACCTTCGTCCTCCTTTGTGCCATATCCAATATCCTCCCTCAAAATCCTTCCTACTTTTCCTACGTCCTACACACAATTGTAACAAAGTGGAACAGGGGAAGAAATGATGACTCAACTTGCATACCAAATCCCAAATATCCTTCAATCTTTTTCCCTCAGCTCGAATAAAAGTCTGTGCCAATACCCATTCCAATGGCAATGCCAATGTCGATGTCCGTGTTCTGTCATTAATATGAAGCATATACATAATATACATTATACATGCGTATAATGCTACACATATATGTAAAAAAAAAGCTTAATTTGACGCTGTTCTTCTGGGTGAAACCAGTGCCTCATTCTAAATACTTCCTCATTGATTCACCAAATTCTTGTCCTCGACAATCTACAATGTACTATGTACAATGACACGCATATCCAAAATCCAGTATATAATGTGCATCTATAGAAACTATCTGTAAATGGATATGAATTTCATCAAGTGAATGAACGAGCCGAGGAAATATGCAGGAATAGAAGACGGGGGTAACTTCATATCTATTTCCACAATCTAGATATCTTTTTGTATGTACTATGTACAATGTACAGTGTACAATGTACAATGTACACTGTACACTGAACATGCGTATGTTTCGGGTGTAGGGTATATTGAATACATGCCCCTGTGGATAATTTGTACACGAGCAGGGAACATTGACAAGCCACAAATGCAAACACAAAATGGATAAGAAAAAGATTTCCTTTTTCCCTTTATATCATGTGTACACATTTGAATGGCTGGATGGCTGGATGGATCTATTAGAATTGGGCGTGGAGCGACTTCAAACTCGATTCATAATATGAATAAATCAAATTGATGATTTCCGAGTGGCTTGACTTGACTTTGACTTTGACTTTGACTTTGACTCGACTCGACTCAACTCGACAGTTCTTTCCTGCACTCTACACTCTACACTCAATCACAGCCTATACAATATACAATTTATAATAATAACCAAAACCAATAATAGCTGAAAAGCCAAGAGGCAAAAGCCAAAAGTCTTAAGCTAATCTAAATGAGCAAAGTATTTAACCTAAACAAGTTTCCTCCAGCTTTGTTATTTGTAATTTCTAATAGAAAAGAAAGAAATCTATTCTTTTGATATTTTTAGACAATGCGTATTGTTATAAAATCGATTTTTTAATCCAACATTTCCGTCATGCCTTTGATTTATGTATAATATAAAATATAAAATGTACATGAGAGAAAACCATGTATAAATCCGAATCCAAATCCGAATCCGAAGCCATGAAAGGGTAAAAGTAGAGAAGATGAAATAATATTAATATACATATCTAAAATAAATCCTTAATTAAATAGAAATGCAGCTCAAACTTGATTGTATTATATATTGTATTGTATGAGGTCACTCACTCGGGGCTTAATTTTGTCCAAAAAGCAAAGTCAAACTCAATTTTCATACTCATTTGCATTCACCATCCTCAACATGATCAAAATGAACAGTGTCGACAGTAGATGGGATACCATACTTTCCATTCATTACTCACCATGTAAAATTTAGGAAAAATCACCGTAGGCTTCACTTTGGACTTTGGACTGTGGAAAATTTAATTTCCGTGTACATGATGTTGACTGTGTTTGAAATTACTAAATCATTACATATTGTATAAAAAGTGTATAGTGCCATTTAATTTCATATTAACATTGCCAATGAAACTTTGATATCATAAGAGTATGTAAAAGAATAATAATAAATAATAAATGCACCACTCAGTGTACAAAATGTCTATATTATGTCACATTCCGTTATACTTTTATCTTTTATTCTTGTTGAATTTTCCATTTTTTTTCCTCAAATGACTACAAATGCAGTAAATGATAAATTATGCCATTGACAACATGAAGTCTCCAGTTTCTAGTTTCTAGTTTTCAGCTAGAAGAAAATATATACAATATAAATAGTGAAATATTCTCCTCCTGGATACATGCATATATCTGCTGTTTATACTAGATACTAGATTCTAGCAAAAATTATTATCAAGTGATGAGGCGTCATCATCATCAACATCATCAACATCGTCATCGTCATCAGTCTCATTCACTTCTTGTATTCCTCATCACTGCTGGACAGCCTCTTGGAGTCGTAATCAATCACATTCAACGTCATAATATTTATGTAAGTCTAGATACTACAGTCTACAGTCTACAGACATCCGAAGGAAAAGAAAGAAAAGATAGAGAAAGAAGCGGAAGACATTTAATATCTATCTTTCTCTCTCTCTTTCTATTTGTGTCTTTTTTGCTTTCACAGGCTCATTCTCGCCATTACACCAGTCTTTTGTATTTTGTACTTTGTACTTTGTATTTCTTCATTATTTCTCATTATAATTATGAACTCTGGTCATACTATTTATTATTATTACTATTATTATTTTTGCACAGTCAAATGTTAATTGTAAATTAGAGAAAAAAAACCTGGAACCTGTAAACCTGAAACGAGAAAAGAATAAAGAATATCACATATTCCTTTTTCAATAATTTTTATCCTGTACTACGATTACGGTATTTTTAAAACAAGGGAATTTCCACTAGAGAAAAAAGAAGGGTGGTTGCCAGAAACGGGGAACGTGAAAATTGGAGCAAAGTACACTGATTTATGTTTTATGATTCAGGATTCTAGATTCTAGATTCAAGAAAAAGAATGGAAAAATCAAAGAAAGTTTATAGGGATGCAATTCTGAACCTGTGTTTGATTTTTGTGATGTTGGAGTTGGCTTTGGATTGGGAAGTTGTTGGAGGTCGGAAGGAAGAATCTTTTACAAAAAGAAAAAGAAGAGCACATGTACCGTGTACATTGTACAATGTACAGTTTTAATTTTGTATCACATTATTTAAGCAGCAAGGGAGCACCATAAAACAAGCTTTAGCACTTGCACTTCCCTTCATATCCTGCAGTCTCCAGTTGTAGTGCCAATGCATTGAAGAGAGAGATGGAGAAAAAAGTTCCATTAAGTGTATATTGTATATGCATGTGTATTGTGTATGTTTGTATGAATGTGTGTGTGTGTATGAGTGTGGATTGGAGTTGGAGTTGGAGTTTGACTTGAAAGGGGGCTGCTTATATTTGTATGTACACTCCAAAAGAAAGAATGAAAATACAGAGAGCGAGAGAGAGAGGGAGAGTAAGCAGGAGAAATCGGAATCGGAATCCGACTCCGAATCTGGGGATATTCATATGAAAGAGAAGAGAGTTAATATGGTGGGTCTCAGCTGAGGACTGAGGATCTTTCCTTCACTCGCTTTATCCAGAGTCCTGAGTGAGTACGAGAATACGAGAATACGAGAGAACAAGAGAACAAGAGTACGAGTACGAGAGTTTGAGTTAGTCCAAGTAAAAATTCCGGATCGATGTTCTAGTGAGTTCAGTCTGTTGCGCGACGTCGAGGACGTATGTCGCACACATCCAAACCTTTCTCTCTACGCTCTACACGCTCTCTAAATTTCTCCCCCCACAAAAGCGATTGCATTGGCAATCCGTGCTCTTCTATATTTCTATATTGCATTCTTCTCCTCCACCATCCTTTCATTGAATTTACTCTTCCACTGCAAGCACGACTTTGAATCCGAATTCGAATCCGAATTTTGACTTTGTCCCTTTCCTCGTCTTTAAAAGAGGAATAAGTTTCCTTGTAATCGTCATCATACTCGTTTTCCTTTTCGTTTTCGTAATACGAACCAGTTCAAGTTCCTTCCTCAGTCTACATTCTACATAGTGTTGGTCTGAATTGGATTGGATTTCTACAATATTGCACCGTCTGCTTCTTGGGAAAAAATACATAGAAGGAAAAGAAAAAGAAGGATTTTCTGCTAGTGATCTTTTTATTCTCAAGTAAAAAAAAAACTGGTCCATATAAAAATGCCGTAGTTTGGCACAACTCCCCTGGAACTTCTCCACGGATGCATTTATTGAGGAAAAAAAAGATATACCCTAGTTCGTTCGGGGACGAAAAAAATAGAATCCAGCATCAAGAATCAAGAATCTAGAATCTAGAAACTAGAAACTAGAACATGTATAGAAAAAACCAAAAAAAGGAAAAGTGGAGAAAAGCGGTAAACGGAAATAGTACAAAGGAAGAATAAAAGAGAAGAGAAGAGTTTTGAACAAAACAGAAGAGAAAAAGTGAAAAAGAAGAGGAAAAAAGAGAGGACAGAAACGGAGAAAAGATAAAAAGATATCTGTAAAAAGACCAAGAAAGAATTCTTGTATAGATATACGATATTCGGTATTCGTTTTATTCCTTTTTCGTATATTGAGTATTTTGGTGTAGTGACTTTTCAAATTTTCGCCTTGTAAATCTTGAGTCCTTCGTTCATTCACCCTTATTCCTTACTGCTTGATTATTTTCCGTTATTAATATAACTGAAATTCTAAAAATCGAAAAGTAGGAAAATAACACAACTCTTGATAGTATTGATATTTGGTTGTGTGAACTAAACTGAATTGTGAAATTTTTTAATATAAATGCATTTATTATTTGCCTCTACTTTTTGTGAATACACAGTGAAAAAGTGTACGACTTTGTTTTAAGTTGTAGTTTGTCAACTTACTTCATACTTCATGTGTTATAATAATATAAAGACAGCAAATAAATAAAATGCACATGTGTCTCTGTGAATTGTATTATAAATAACAAATAAGTTATTTCATCGTAATAATAATAATAAAACTATTTATATTATATAATTTTCATGTCTGTCCACAAACAGTTCTTGTTTATTTTCTCATTCGTGGACCGGCGTATCTTTTAATGTTTTTGTGTTTGTGCTCCTTCTTCTTTGGTGGTATCACCTTGGAAATTTAAGTATTTAAAAACAAAATCCATAAAAAAAGAAATAAAAAAAAGATGTTTACATTGTTTAATATAAAAATGCAGCTGAGTAAAATCAGAGTTGACTGGATTGCACTGTGGAGTTCCTGTCTCGCCTTCCTTCTCTACATCAACTCCTTCAAAGCCGGTTTTGTGTATGATGACAGGTGAGATTCATATTTTTTATCTTTTGTCTTTCATCTTACATCTTTTATTCTCGTACCTTTTAGTTATATTCCTGAATTATATTAATACACATTTCCAAATGTGCAAATCCATTGGTTTTTTGTTCCTCTCTTCTTGAGAGACAGACACTGCAGAATCTAACGCGTAACAAGAAATAAGTAATACAAATACGTACTAAGTAATGATATTTGATATTCTCATGTCAAAAGTACAATAAATTCTACACACAGAAAGATATTTGAATTTTATATTATATAAAAAATAAAATGGATAACTCTAATATTTGTAATCCAAAAAATTTCTTACGTATTCAGTTCTTCTTTTTGTTCCGCTACTTTTTCATGTTCAATCCTCATGTTCCTGCTCATCTCTTTGAAAAATATAGAGTTTTATTGAGAGGAAAAGAAAAGTGAAAAAAAGAAAGAAAGAACAGGAGAACAGAGAAGCGGCACAGCGCACATTCTAACTTTTTCTTTATACTTTATACTGCAGCAGTTGTAGTAATAGTAATAGTAGTAACAGCAGGGTACACACTACAAACTACAAGCTACACATTTTGAGACATCTGTGCCGGTTTCCTGATTTAACTTTAACATGACAGGAATAAAAAGACTGAGTGAGAAGGAGAAAGAGAAAGAAAGGCGAGTGCAAAACTAAATCCAAAATTCCCAAATCCAAATGCAAAAAACTAGAGACTACAGACTAGAGACTAGAGACAGAGTAGGAAAAGGAAGAGCGCGGAAGTTACAGTTTCAATTCTTTCCCCATTTTCTTCTCCCCTTTTTTACAGATGTACATTTTACAATAGTACACAGTACACGGTAAAATGTACATGGTACATGCGTTGCACTGGTTCTGGTTCTGGTTCTGGTACAGACTACTTGGTGTTCCTTGTTCAAATATATTGCTTGATTTGACTCGAGTCATTTTCAGTCAAATAGTCAGTTGGAACATCCATCTTCATCAAAAGTTTAGAGGAAGAGAGAGGAGTAATACACACACATATATACATGCACAAGCTCGTAATCTCTCCATATCCAACTCTGGCTCCAACTTCAACTCGCTCCCTTCTTCTTCTTCTTCTTTTTCTTCTTCCTCGTCTTTTCCAGTCAGAGTTATAAACAAAGTCATAGGTTTGGATGGGGCAAACAGGTGGTCTCTTCCTCAAAAATCTCTGCTCCTCTTTACCATCGCCATGTCTGGAACAAAAAAAACACATACATGTAATATCCAAGATCCAAGGTTTGGTTGTATGTAGAATGTAGAATGTAGAGAATTGAGAAAGTGGAGTTTGGGAATCCTTTCTCTTCAATTTATTTTCACTTAGATCTGTCTACCTTCTACCTTTTCTCGGTGTTTCTAAAAGTACATGTAGAATGTAGATATTTTCTAGCTATAGAACATGGATATTTTTTAGCATTAAATTATTCTAGTCAAAATATAATGGAACATTATGTTGCTTTTGTGTAGTGTCTCCTCTTATTTAAATCCGTTCCGTTCCCCTCGAAAGAGTTGGATTTTGGAGTTTGGATTTTGTAATTTGTATTCCCCTAAAAAGTAAAATACTTGTACTGTTACAGCTACTGCCTGTTGTTCTCTTCTCTTCTGTTCTCTTCAGTCTATGTTCCTCTCATTATCCATTGTTTATCACTTGGCAGTTCGTCCTTCATTCCTTCATTCATTCAGGATAGATCTGAATCTGAATCCGAATCCGAATCCGACTCGTTCAGTCTCCCTCCCTTTATTTTCCAGTAATGATTATAATCCGTCGCTATTACAGAATGGATAAATCTCTCTCTTGTATTTCCACTCCACTGCCGAAATGACGATCATGAATGTAATTCTCAAGATATGTACAATTTACATGTACTAAAGAAACGAGACAACTAGAACCTTGAATGGGGAACCAACTCAAAGTATCCATCTAAAACTAGAACTAGAACAAGAACAAGAACAGAACGAGTTGTTAGTTTTGAAATTCATTGTCTCATCTCTCCATCAATCGTCACCCTCCTTTTCCTTTTCCTTTCCTGTCTCGTTGTCTCGTTGTCTAGTTGTCTAGGGAACTTGAATCGACTCGGCTCCTTTCTAATATAAGCTGAAACTAAAAGTAAAACTAAAACATGAAGTATTGTCATTGTTCTTGTCACTGTCACTTTCATTTATCCTTTAATATATATGAATATTCACAAAGAACATTGTACATTGTACAAAGGACAAAGTATTTGAATATTATTCGCAGTTATTCCCAAAAGTAAAGCCTACGTCTTGTTCTTTACCTTGCTAAATTTGACATGACAAGTCGTCTGTTTGGAGTTTGGAGTTCGGAGTCAGAGGAGTCTCTAAGAATTTCCTACAAACTACAAAATCGTAGTAATATCTCACATCTTGTGTAGACAATCCACTCTTGTCATTTCTATTTTCTATTCCTATGCACTGAGTAACTTTCACCGTATGTGGAATGTGGAAATGTATTCCATGAATCTAGGGATCGTAAAATGACAGAAATGGCACAATAAACCATACTCATTGGAATGTGATATAGAATATAGATATCGTAAAATACCAAAAGCTTAGTAATAATAATAATACTAGTGCCTTGGAAATTGTAGGTATTAGTTATGAGGAAGCTGTCAGAATTTGTATCGTCTTTAGACTGTAGAATAGAGAGGCAAACACATGGAAATTTTGACAATTTCCTGATTTAATCTGAAAACGTAGAAGGTAGATTTGCAGATTTTGAGGAATCTTCCAAGTTTCAAGAATAGTTTCTGTAACAACGCAGATAACAGATAGGCGATAGACGATAGACAGAGGAAACAAACCAAACCTAACCAGATCAAACAAAAGGAGGGTAAATCTAGAATCTAGAATCTACAAGCTACAAGCTACAAAATGTTCAAGGAGACAAGGCTATTTCTCTTTCTTCACTCGCCATTCTCCATCCTCCATGTTTCATGACTAATTAGCTTTCTCGTCCTCTTGAGCACGAGTTATTATATTAATTTATTAGTGGGATCTCCAAGGAGGGAAATCCTGGAGTTCTGGAATCCTGGAACAGTCTGTCCAATACAATACAATTCACACAATACATAGTACAAAGTACAAGGTACAAGGTACAATTAAATAGAATGAGCTCTACAGCAAGGAGAGGTACAAGACAATGTCGTCCAGAACCTAGACTATAGAATATAAAAGAGTATGTGTGACACACACGGTATATAAGGTATGGTATATAGTGGAAGATCCTGTAGAAGAAATGGAGGAATTAGAGAGAAATGCAGGAAATGGAGTTGTCTCGACAGTTGAAATATGAAAAGTTGTACAGGGATGAAGCACTGAAATTTTTCTCTCTTTCTCTTGTCCTCCTCTTTTTTTTTTACTTTCTTCATTCTGACAAGGCTGTCTTTAGTCTCTAGTCTGTACACTGCGCACTGTACAGAGTCTGTAGTCGTTTTCGTTTTCGTTCTTGTTCCCTATTTTGTCTTGGTCTCCTTTTCCTTTTGGTTCTTGTCCTCGTTTTCATTTTCGCTTTCCTCCTTGTCCTCGTGGATGGTTGGTAGTTGGTAGTTGGTATAGTTGGTAGTCAGTAGTGAGGAGTCGTCAGGAGTACAAACATTTGCACTTACTGTTAGTGTGCACTCACATCAATTCTTCCCTTTCCCGTTCACTTTCTCTCTTCCTTCCTCGTCCTTTTCAGCTACCTTGAAAATAATGTGTGTGTGTCTGTCTGTACACTCGCACATCACACACAGTCTCCGACTCTCCTCTTTCAAAGCAACTACCGTCTAGAGTCTACAGTCTACACTCTACACCCACATATATATGTACACAGGCACATTGGAGTAAATTGGTACAAAGGTCTAAGTGCTTTTATTATACGCTCATACCTACAGAAACACACATTACATATTATACATACACAGAAAAGTAACTACAGGATTCCGGATATATTCACCATTCACCGTTCACCATTCACTCTGAACTGCTCACTGTTCGCTGTTCACCCAGCTCTTTTTTCCCTCAAGCATCAAGAGCTCTCAAAAAACTGGCTGTGTAATCAATGCTCATGTACTAATATCTGTGTGTATGTCCAATGTACAATGTACAACTCACATTAATGCGTACGAGGGCAACTTCAGCTCAATGTTCAATGCATAAGATTAATTTTACTACATAATAAAAGCGGAAGCAAAAGACATGTATACACACACACACATTATACATGTAGAATGTAGATGTAAATTCAAAGAGAGAGAAAAAGATACTTGAACTTCCATGAGACAAACAACAAAAATCCCGAATCCGAGTCCGAGGTAGAAGAATATGGATGAGAGATGTGGAGATACGATATATTTACAAACTACAACGGATACACTACCAACTACCAACTACAGAATACATAATACAGAATACAGACAGGGTTAATGGTGCATGGAAAACTAGGCAAAATTCCAATGAATGTTGCAATAATTAGAGAGGAAGAAAGAGCAGAGGAAAGAGGACGGTACTAGATAGACACACATAGATACATATTGTATTACATTATATAATATTATATAATAGTATGCTGGTGCTGGTGGTAGTGGTGGCGGTGAAAGCAATGGACTGAACATTGAACATGTTATTGATGTTGATGGGTAGGCAGTGGGCACACTCACTCACACAACAGACTCCACAATCCTTAACCAACACAACGCAACACACAACACACAACACACAAACAGAAACAGACAACAGCCAACAAACAAGAGGCAACCAGGAATAGAAAAGGAACAGAAAGAGGCTGAAACTAGAGTAGTACGACAAATGCCGTTCCCATTCCCAATGCCACCGTGAATACAAGTACGAGTACGAATACGAATGAAAATGAAAAGTATTCAATTCTTTCTTTCTTTCTTTCTCTTCGGTCTCACTGATGTACATTGTACATTTTACACATGTGTACAAATATTCTACTCAAACTCTAATGGAAATCCCAACACAACACAACACAACACAATACAGTACAGTACAGGATACACACACACGATGCATCTATCTGGTAGACGGTAAATTCAAAGCAAAGTTAAATTCGATACATCTATTTACTTGCATCCATTTACTTTATACTTTTTACTTTGTCCTGAGAGCAATCTATACACTGTACACTGTACACATTAGACACGAGACATGTACAATTTACCCAAACTTTCTTCATGCATCTACAGTAGTATCTAGTTTTATTTTATTTCCATTTCATGACAGCTCTCCGCCATACTAAACCAAACCAAACCAAACCAAACCAAACTAGACCAAATAAAATGAGTATATGAGAAAAAGCGTCAACGAGTTGCTCTATTTCTATTGCATTGAATTGCTTCACCAGTACCAACACCAGCACCAGTAAGAGTACTAGTGCAGATACATCTGAATACTACATCTATTCCACACTCTACACAGTCAGCCAACAAATGCACAAAGTGGGAAAGAGTAGTGAGTGAAAGTGAGAGAGTCGTCATCAAACTTGGATACTTGTACGTTGTACTACGTTGTGCGTTGTACATTGTACACAAATACAAATGCTTTTGGATTTTGGATGCAATGCAAAGCAGTGCAAAGCAATGTAAAGAGAGAAAAGAGGAGAGAAGCCACAGTGAAGAGTGAATAGTGAACACTATGAGCAGTGACGGAGTGTAAATAAATAGGAAAATACAACATTCCTCTGCTTGTGTGTTTGTGTGTGTGTGTGTTTCACTCGGGCTCTCCGTCTCCTTTGAGAATTTCAATACCTTTGTACTTACCATGTTGATTATACCATTTCCGCTCATGTTCCATCTAACCATCAAACCAGCCAGCGAGCCATCCATCTACTCTCAACTCTCTTCTTCATGCACCCAGCTTTCACCATTTCCATTTCCCATCCTCTCCCATTCCATTCCATTCCCTGCTCATTCTATTCTCGTCATCATGGAGGAAAGTATAAATAATTTGAATGTTGAATGAATGCACTGAAACTGGAACTGGAACTGGTGCTGTGGAATTTTCCATGTATTTCTAAGTATATACACATGTTCAAAATAAAATGCAGATCTTATATCTTATATAGCATAGAGTGTATCCTTGTATGCAGTGTGTACATAATTATGAAGCCGGTGAAAATAAAGGGCTCGCCTCTGCTCTGATTTAATGAAGCAAAAGCAAAAGGAGGAAGCAGGATAAAAATGGTACAGTACGAATACAACTTCTATCAAGCTCAACCAATGACACATTATTTACAATTTACAATTTACACATGAAATGGAAAAACATGTAAAATGTGAAGGAATTTGAAAGTGTAGCAGCCAAAGAATATTATAAAGTTTTTGCTCTTTGGTTTGAGTTGGTCTATAGTTGAATTGCAGTCAGACTTGTGTTTTTTTTAATCTACATGTTTTTCAAATCTCACATCTCAAACCTCAAACAAGTGAAAATGGATGGGAAAATTTTAATTTTAAATTTATTTCACACATTTCCCTCTTGTACAATGCACAGTGCACAATGTAGAGATACATGGTCCAATCAACGAGTCGAGTCAAAGGAAGGAACAAAGTTAACTAAAGGAAAGTAAAGTCAGTGTCAGATTGGAAATTATAGACTAGAGTTTTAACTAGAATATTTTTTCATGGGGAAATGGTGAAAAAATAAGGTGGAGACTAGAAAAAAGGGAGCAAGGGAGGAAAATTGTAGAAAAGTCTAGTTCTATTGATAAATGATCAATTTAATATCCATTTACAATCTCAAAAAGGCACGACTTTCATTTTCCCGAATACTTTCACTCCAAAGTCAAAACTACACAGAAACTCTAGACTCAAGACACAAGATTCGAGATTCAAGGTTCAAGATTCCAGTCCAGACAGATGCTCAAGTTTTACTTCTACTCCCATTGACGGTGTAGAAAAATCTGTACCACGTTTGCCTCAACTTTAAAACTGAAAAAGACAGAAAGACGGAAAGAAGGAAAGAAAGCCGAGGAGTGGAAAAGTCATTAAAATCTCAACTTTTCCTTCCATTCGCCTTTTCAACCCCTTTCTCAAGCCAAGTCTCAGCCTGACTCAAAATTCAAGAATCGAGTATCAAGTCTTCTGTCTTGTGTGTGTTTCCCTCCTGTAGCTGGATTTTTCTACTCAGCTTGTCTTGGAAAATTTCTTTTTGAGTTTTTCTCTCTGCTTCTTCGTTGCTCTTTCCCCTGTTTCTGGTTTCTCGTTACTGCAGGATGCAGGAGAAATCTGTGATGGTGATGTGATGTGATGTCTGATCCAGATAAAATGAAAGTAAAAAAAACGTATGGGTGCAATTTGCATTTCTACTGCAGAGTGCCGCCGGAGTGTGCAAGATTACGACTTAAAAGATTAAAGGCCTAATTTTATCCATGCATTTCCACATAAAATGTAAAATGTACAATGTACACTTTTTATACGTTTTCTTGAAGACTTGAACCTTTGAATTTGACACAATTTCCTAACATCAACTCAAATTTTAAATGCATTCTGCACCATTCTTTTTACTCTTTTTTGTTTTGCATCAGGGGACAACATATTTTAATATTGTATACGTATAAAAACACAGTATAAAAAAGAAGGTTTGATTTCCAGCTGCTAAAAAATTAAACCTGGTCTAATTTGTCAGTAGTAATTTATCTACTAATCGTTAATGAAATTGACTTGTCTAATCCATCAGCCAAACCAATTGAAGCCCAAACCGAACCAAACCAAACCAATCAAATGAAGTCCAATTTAGACAGAGTTTGTAACCATAAAATTTATGTTTTAATCATCTCTTGCTACACTATAGAAAATAAATGCAATATTGCCGTTTGTCCTCCGTTACCAACTTCAGTTTTGCACAAGCGGAATAAATCAATTGAATGCATTAACTAATTGCGTTTATCCTCATCAAGCATCAAAATGTGGAAATGTGGAAGTATCAAGTATGATAGTTTCTGTTGGTTGGTGGTTTTGATGTGTGTGTTTGGATTTATGAAGGAAATATGTACAAAATAACAATAGAACAAATATGAATGGTTGTAACAAATAACAAATGTCTCTTTGCGGGGAAACTCGGGACCACCACCAATTCACAATACACAATAGAGACAAGACAAGTGAGCAGTCAGCAGAAGCATGTGTGTGTGTGTGTTTGTATCTTTGTGTACAGAGTTTAGAATATAGAATATAGACTACACACAACCGCCATCAGCGGTTTCCTCCTCTCTGCCTCTCTCTATCTAACAAGTAAGTATCTACGTATTTCTACTTCCATTTTCATTACCAGAATTTGGAAAGGTTGCTAAATAATTAAATGTCTCATTTCATTAAAAGACTGTGTGTTGTGTGTGAACAATGAACAAGGAACTGAACCAGGAATGGGAAACAGTGAGCCATGAGCCATTCATGTTCCAATGTCCCATGTTCTGCCCCTTCTGTTTTTATACATATCTACTTTCGACATTCTACATTTATGTAGATTCAAAGTATAAGTCAAAGTCCAAATTCAAGTTCTAGGGGATTCAGTCATACAGTCATATTAGCTAGAGTCTTCTTTCATATTGGCAAACATGAAGCATAAAATATAAGCTATATGCTGTATGCATAAAGTATGAATGAATGACAATAGACAATAGACAGTAGACAATATGACAGTGACAGTAAACATGGACATTAACATGAATAATTTAATTCAATCAAAGTTATTACCCAGAAAATAATAAATAATAAATAAAATGTTAATAATATTACTTCCTAAACAACAGTACAGTACACAGTGCAGATTGTAGATTATTATATATATATTTAATATACAAAGTATTTGTAGTGTACACAAAAAAGCACGATCAAAGTTTATCCAGTCTTTCAAAGATTCAAAGATTGATACTTTTACCAGTTTAGACCTACAATTTTATTTGCATGGCGTATGGCATATGGCGTGTGGCTGGATTGAAAAAAAGGACTTTTATTTAGAAGTTAGAACCGTGCAGATATTTAGATTTAATATTGGCATTTTTGCAAAGGTGCGTGATGCCTCTGGTACTTTGATACTTTGATGAGTTGTGTGCTCAATTTCATTTTCTGATTCTAGATTCTACCTTTTGTAATGTGTAATGTGTAATGTAGCATGTTTCTGAACCTGAATAAATTCAGTCGGACCGTGACTAAATCACAATTATTACAATTACAAGGTACGGAACAACTGTACTGTAGAATTGGAGAGGCAGGAAAGGAACAAAAAACAAAAATATTGTATACGTGAAACGTTCGTGCCGCGAGTGAAGGCGAGTGTGTAGTGGAGGAAATTCAGAGGGAGGGTAGAACAAGTAAAAGTAAAACAAGTGAACGTAGAACGTAGACGTAGTAAGAATCAAAGAGAAATTCATGCACACTTAATGTGTACTGTGTATCGAATATCGTATACAGTAGTATTTGCTTTATAAAGTCTCAGGCATTTACTTGTAAAAGTACGACTAGAACTTCTGCTAGCAGTACTTTTCCTCCGTTCATTTTGTGCTGTGTGCTGTGTGCATTTAACTTTTTACCATTTGACATAACCATTGTTTAATCGGGAGTGCACAGTGCACAGGGTGAGATTGCTATAGCAATGGAGCATTCAGTATTGAGCATTTCAGAAAAAATGAGAAGGAAATCTTTACCAAGTGGATCAAGAACGCAAATGCAATGCCATCAACAGCAGAACAGCCATGTCATTGTTACTATTATTACAATGCGCGATGCACCATACTCATGTACACATGTATAAGTTGTGTCTGTCTGTTTCGGTATCTATGCAAACGGTGGTGAAGTAGATGCACCCTATCCAATTTGGATAGATTTTTTATACCCTCTCACCCATCTCCAATTCCAGTTCCAGCTCCAGCTCCAGCTCCAGTGCAGTGGTGTGTCGTGCCGTGCAGTACAGTGTCCATTGTCTCTCTCCCTCGATATGGGTGCCTCACTGGAGAGAAGAGAGAGGAGCTCATAATAATACATGTACCATGTATAATGTACAATATACAGCGTACATGTAGAATGAGGGGGGATGCCATATGATATCGTGTTCCCTCAAAAACACACTCACACACATGCCAAAAACTCTGCTGGGATTTGGATTTGGATTTCCCCTCGACCGTCGACCATCGACCATCACATGACATATGAAATGCTGCATGCAATTATAAAGTACGAAAACAAGAAGGAATGAGGACGACCCTTTTCCCTTTTGTCTGCATACTCTTTAAATATTTATAGAATTTGTTTGTTTCCACTCTCTTTCTACTTTTGGTTCTACTTGTGTTTGTGAATCTGCATGTGGATGTGAATGTGGATGTGGGTCTGGATCTGGTTCTTCCATTAACTATACTTATAAAGTTTTAGTTAATGTCACATGTGGATCTTTTGAATAACCCATTTAGTCACGATCCTGCCGTCTTGCTTCTTGGTATCCTCCAGTATAAAGTATACATTATACAGTAACAGTATAAAGTGTACAGTATGCATGTAGAATGTAGAATGAAGAAGAGGAGGACGAGGAACGTTGATTAAATGACTAGAGTCCTTTTATATTATTTTGTGCAGTCTGACCGGTATGGTAAATGTATAATGTATATGTAAACTAGGCTGCTTGGATGTTTGGATGGCCTGGCATGGCAGAAGATGTGTAGCGCAAATGCGGATAATACGCAAATTTGAATTCCTCTCTTCTTTCTCTCCTCATGATTCACACTCGTAAAGTAGGGAAATAAATGCAGCATCCTGCATCCAACATTTAGATTGTAGAATCTAGAATCTAGAATCTAGCATCTAAAATCCAATTCATTCCACACTACTCCATTTCCACTTCCATTTCCATTTCATTCAGATTTCATTCAGATTTCATCCAGATCCAAGACATAATTTTCCAGACGCGCGATGCGAGTTGCAACCAAATTGAACGGAAAAGTAATTAAGTGTCAGTTGAGTCAGTTCATAATTATGTGTCAAGTATCCCGAAATCTCATACCCATTTACATATCTATAATCTATATCCAGTATCTAGAGTCACTTGCACGCTATACTTATAAACCTCAGTCGTTAGCTCAACCTCTTTTTTTAACTCGTTTAAAAATCCCCGTTCTCCCTGTTACATTGTGATGCTCACCCAATGGGTAAAAATTGCAAGTCATTTACCATTCACCATTTAAATAATGTGAAGTGAAAAGAAAACTAAGAAAAAATACGTAAAGATTTAAACAAGTCGTGAGTTTTGTGGTCTGTCGTAAAAGTTGACCAGGAATTCTGATTTTTCCTGATTTACATTCCGATTGACATGTGTACTTGTTCCTCTTAATATGCAATATGCATAACATGCTCTTAATATGAATGTGCCATGTAGGTACACTATAAATGGGTAGCAATATCTGTAGCATACATAATACGGTAATTACGATAATGCATGTAAACGCAGTAGGCATAATAATAGTACTTTTCTTTCCATAATTAGTAGAGGCTCAATCAAGAAAAATAAATGGAGGATTTGTATTTACATACGTAATTACGTAGAAATCACAAACTACCAAAAGAAAGTACAACACAATGTACTATACAAAAGTCATACACTCTACTTTATTCAGGGAGCAAAGTAAAAGGTACACGATAGGTAGCATGATAATGATAATGATGATAATTAATGCTATTACGCCATTATGAAATCGCAGCATTTATTTACATACTCTGTAAATAAATACTCTGACTCTGGCTATGGTTCTGACGACTATTTACTTCTTTTGTACTTGTAATATGTACAGCACCGAGTGCACGAACATACGTACAGTCACAGAGAAAATGTGTGCAGGGTTCTAAAAATCTAGAAATCCAGAAATCCAGTCCACATGATATATTATAGATTCTAGAGTCTAGAGTCTAGAGTTTACAGGGTACAGCTCCTGTGCTGTGGGCTGTGAGTGCATGAGGTTAACTCTCATTACTATTATTTATATAATTGGACAATTTGTTTGTCTATTTCTAATCTGTACTCACAATTAGTATTTATCCTTTGAATAACCTAACCCCTGTATTGTGTACTCCGTACCTTTTCCCTTAGTACTACTACTACTACTAATTATTATTATAATAATGAGTGGGATTTCTAGGTGCTTTTAATTCTTTTCTCCGTCGCTATATATTTTATTTTGTGTACATACTAAAGACTAAAGACGGCGAATTGTAAATTGTACATGTTGTTGTACGGTTGTATGCTATACACTGTGTGGTAGTAGTACAAAGGGGGTAGTTGAGAAATAATGAATAGTGAGGAATGTGTAAAGTGTAGAGACTAGAGACAAAGTGAAATGGAGAGCATTACATTATGCGGCCAATTAACTCCTACCTCATAATTACCGAGGTTCGGATTCAAGCATTGTTTTTCGGCATCGGCATCGAAATCACCATCGGATTCGGATTCGGATTCAGACTCGGCATTGGAATCAACCTAAATTTGGCTTTGAAATCCATAAAAACTTACTCATTATGTTGAGATGTAAACTTAAACTTTCTCTATGTTGTGGTAATGTCGGAAGAAGCAAGAAGCCTTGTATTTCCTACCCACGAATTTAGATTTTAAACACGCAAATTGTAAGTGGAGAGTGTACTGGAATAAATGCCGAGTGTTGGTCACTAGTTCCACAGTCTAGAGTCTAGAGTCTGGAGTCACGTGTTCTTACCGCCCATTCGCACAAAATAATCACAAGGTGAAAAATGTTTATTGTGAACAAATATATCCACAATCCACAATCTACAGTCTACAGCCTACAGACATTTATAACGGCATGCAAAAATGCGTGTTTAGTATGCAGAAAATAGACTGTGAGTTTTCGTGATGTGTATTTATTTATAAAAAAGTTTTCAGTCTCTTTGAATGAGCATGAAAGTTTCAAGTTGAAAGTTGAAGTTGATTTGTAGCCTGTGCATTGTGCATAGTTTATAATCACACCTCCCACACACACTCTCTCTATTTCTATTTTTATGCCGTTTTATCAAAGTACAGTGTACCGTGTAGAAATGTACATTTGAGTGCAAACTCTAGGAAAAAACAAAACCTGAAAATAATGGAGCGTGGAAAGAGATAAAAAGTGAAAGTAACCAAAATACTATGTCAAAAATCTATGAGTAAAAGTATAAAAAATAAATAATAATCCTGCGTGTAGGTGCTGTACTGGGATATATCGTATATCTTATAGGCCTCTGTGGATATAATGAAAGCTTAAAAGTCTTTATTTAAGCAGTTTCCACAAGAAAAATTTACATGTAGAGACGGAGGTGATGAAATGCCTTTTATCTTGGATTTTTGTGACAAACTAGTTGTTGATGAATCACCCTCAACCTCCAGTTTTCAACTTGGAGTTTTGAGTTTTGAGTAGAGTGATATTTCGGCTCAATTAATCCTTGCGTAATTTGTCCTTTTCTTTAAAAACCAACTGCAAAATACAACAACCAAATAACTTGAAGTCTCCATCCGCTCTACAAATACTAAACTCTAAACTCTGGAAGGAGAATACAATCATTTAATTTATCAAATCGATAAATGTAATAATCATGTTATATTTTATTCATTAACTAGAGCCCAAAAACCAAAAACCAGAAATGAATTGACTACATCAAGCATGAATTCTTTATGAAGGTAGTTGTGAATATTAATGTAGTGCTCTAAGGTAGACATTCGACATTCCGGTTGAATAAATTCCCCAGTGAAAAACAACAAACAACAAACACAAGTAGGAAAACAAAATAGACAACAAGATGAAAGTACGGCACATAATTTAATTTGGAAGTAGGATAAGGAGTCCGTGTAATTATTAATACATGATGAATGGACGGACGGACTAGACCGGACCTCCCATCGACATGGACTCGTGTACTCGCAGACTCGTGGACTCGTAGACATGGAAGTTCAATCTTTGACTTGGTCTAATTCAATTATTTATCTATTCACTGTTGACCGTTTGAACGATCAATGACATATTAGTCTGAAATGAAATGGTACGGTACGGTGTACGGAAAACGGTGTAGATTGTACAGTGTACAGTAAACAGTGTACCGTAAACAGGATGGCATGTGTAATGTATAATGTAGATTGTAGAATGGGTAGCGCGTGGAATGAAATGCCTGGAGCTGGAGCATTGAGAATTGAGAATTGAGCATGTGAGTAATGAATTAGTAGGAGACAAGTGTGGACAGGAAGGTTAGATAGAAGAGCAGCGGGTGACGTAGGAAATTCATGGCTCTTTTATTTTCTTTCTCCAGTTGGCCTAGTCTGAAACTGAAACTGGAATTGGAGTTGGAATTCCTTTTCTATTTTCTATACACAAAACTACAGAGAGAGAGAGAGAGTGGAGAGTACAAGAGTAGACAAGGTAAAGTTTAAATAGTTGATGCATATGCATGGGCCATTCTCCCGAGACCTGTCCATTAACTACAATGCAGATATATATCATTTAACAAATTCCCATAGAACGCGTTCCTCCTCATTTCATGCCATTGTTCATTGTTCCTCCCATTGTACAGTTGACACAGACCAGAGACCGGAGACCAGACTGCACACTCAACCCAGAAAAACTACAACGGGAGAAAACAGGAACAGGAGTAGATGGTGAAAGCACTGTACACTGTGCATATTATACATAAGTTATTATTTCTAGGAACAGGTTTTATTTTCTATACAAGTTCTGCTGTGTCTGTGCAATGTACACAAAATACACAAGTATAAGGCATAAAAAGTACAGGAAACCGGATGGATTTTTTCTTTTTATAAAAGAAAAAGTCTAGGCTCTTTTATCCATGTGCAAATGCTTCTCTCTTTCTTTCTTCTTTTCTTGCTTTCATAGTCGCAGTCTTATTTTTCTCCTTGCTTTTTTCCTGAGCTTTTCTTTTGAGTAAAGTAAAGTAAAGAGCAACTGGGGAATAAGGAAGCCCAAGCCATAGTCAAAGCCGGAGACCAAAGTATCAAGCATATTGATGGGTTTAATCGATCCTTCCTGAGCAATTATTCATCATGACTAGAAAAATGAATTGGACGGTGTGACGGAGTTCACTCTGGGTTATTTAGCAGCTGAATACCTTTACTTGTACATTATACATTATACACGGTACGATGTACAATGTACAAGCACTCAAGACTCACAACTCAGAACTGCACACTGTACAATGTACAAGTTGCAGCTTGCTGAACCTGAACCCAACTCCAAACCCAAATCTGAAACTCTCACTACTGTACAAAATACAAAGTAAAACCAGAGTCAATCTAAAACTCATAGAGCTTGAAAGCACCGAGCTTGCTTCTTTTCTCTACGTTTTTCATTTATTTTTTATATAAGAACCAAGAGAAAGGAGAAAGACAGAGAGAGAAAGCCGATGGAAAATGCGTGTACAATGTATAATGTACATTGTACATCGTGTTATGCACACATGAGCACCATAATATACATAAATGTAAATGTACTTTTGGCACTACCACACACACACAAATACCGCCGGCGAAGGAGCAGAAAAAAAGAACAGCCTTCATTTCATTTTATTTTAGCTGTTCTCTGTTCATTCCTTCACTTGTATTGTATTCTATTGCATTCACCAACAATAAAGATAAGTACATTACAGAGTGTAGAAAAAGGGAAAAAAGGTATGTCAGCCAAGCCAAGCCAAGCCAAGCAAACCAAGTAAAAAAGCCCTTCTCTTTCTCTTTCCTAAATTGACTCTGTTCAACTCGACTCAACTCAACTCAACTCAACTCAGCTCAAGTCAACTTGACTGGCTCAACTTAAGTTGACTTGAAGAAATGTTTTGACTTTGAGGAAAACTCTGTATTAATATTTTGCGTGTCGTCGGACCGTAATGTAGAAAGTAACTTAAGATCCAGATATAATATACAGTAAACAGTAGAGTAGAGGAAAAAGAAACCTAAATAAAGAAGGCAGGAATGGACTGACGAAAAAAGAAGGGAAAGAGAGAGCAAGTCCGGTGAAAGGCCGGGACTTTTCCCTGATCGTACTACATATTTATTTACGTATTAAATGTTCATTGTACATTGTACATACGTTTTACGTGCATTCATTCAATATGCACCTTCTGTACATTGTACATCTATTGGCGAGCTTACTTACTTTTTCTTGTTTTCTCCATTATATTTACTAATATACAGTACAATTTGGAATTCCTCTCTCCTTTCCCCTCGTTTTATCTCCTCTACTCATGTTAATGCCTGTTCTCAACCGCCTTTCTACTTTTTACTCTCTGTTCTTTTTATTTTTATTTTTATTGTGTAAAGAAATGTGTACATGTCATTCCTTGCATAATAATATTGCGTGGCTTTTTTTCTTTCTTTTGAGGTAACTTTAAGTTGATGTTACACGCAGAAAAATCCACCATAGACAATAATGGTGTCGACTAATGGTCATAATATTACCTCAATAATTTAATCGACCTCAGTTCGTTCACCTTGCTTTCCTTGTTTTCTCCATTTTCCATTCTTCATTCTCCATTCTTCTTGCTCCTTGCTCGTTGATGTTTGTTTTTTTCAAAGATAATGGCGATGAAATGAACGGCGCACTACATAATGCATGTAATAGTATTATTAGGCAAAAAGAATTGACGTGATGAGAACAATAGAGAATGGAGAATGGATAATGGACTGTGAACAAAAAGGAAACTTTGCCTATTCTTTTCTTCTATACACTACAGCTAAACAGGGTATTAAATTATACGAGCATTAAGTGTAATCACATCACCTCCAGACTCCAGGAAAGAATTTACATGCGATTTATAACTAATGAATGATTTTTCTTAAAAGCTTTTGAAAATTTACGTGGAGCTATTTTCATTATATCCTATTCGTTTTCGTGTTTAGTTGTTGGTTGTTGGTTAAAATGGAGAATACTATAGTAAAATATATTGTAAATTGCTACAACAAAGGAAGGAAAATAAGGTAATTTTGTTGGAAAAAACAAGTAAGAAGAATTCAGCTCCTTTGCAATAAATTGTTTCTCTGCCATGCCACGAGCCATGAGCCATGAGCCACGATCACCCAACACCAAACACTTGCACGTGTAATGTATATTGTTTAATGTGTAATATATTTTTACTACATGCAATTTAGACCCAGACAAATTTAGTTTTTAAGGGAAAGAGAAAATGAGCTCCACCTTTAATTTCTCCCGTCTTTGTAATTGTAATTGTAATTTGGAGGGAAAGAAAAACAATTTCAATTCCAGTCCATTTCATTCTCTTGTGTTTCACACAATTAAAACAAAGAAAGAGGAAAGGCTATTTCGACTATATTTTTGTGGAGGGTTGCTGGAGGTGGAGGAAAGAGGAAATTAAAAGTACCTAAACAAAATAAAGAAATAGGGAAGAGCACCTTTGTCTTATCTCCATCTCTTTGACTGCTTTAAAAGTACTTTAAGATAAAGGATGGACTCCAGTGTCGTCTTTGTAAAGTGTAGAGAATTATTTATTCTAAATTACACAATACACAATAGATGTTACACACCTTTCTCCCTTTTATTGTACAATATTTTCTACTTGAATTTCCTGGAAACTTGAAGCTATTTCAATCTCTCCTGCTCCTCCTGAATTTTAGATGGTACTCTTATATTACAGTCTTTGGTTATTTGCTCTTCCTCTTCTTCTTCTTTTTATTTTTCTTCCCAACAAAACAAAATGATATAAATTTCCCAGTTAATTTCCTCTCTATTGACGTCACATGGATGTGGAAATGGTAAATGAACGGAGCTCCGGTATAGAAGAAGAAGACTAAAGACTAAGGAGACAGAGGCAATTCCTGCATTGTCTTCTTATGCCCTGAACTCCTTTCAGTCTTCTACAGTAGTTTACTGTCTTTTCTGTTTTCTATGCAGGATGTTGGATGAATAGATTTTGTCTGTGCTTGCCTCTTGCTTTTGTCCTACGGTTTTGTGTGAATCTACATGTATTTCCTGTTCCTACTTTTGACTAAATTAAGATTTGTCGGACTAGACAGTTCGTTTGGCAGGGTAAACATGGTCCATGTTCCACTGGCTCCTTCAACACAAACAATCTGCAGGCTAAATAGGGGAGAGAAAAAGACGAGCTAGAGCTGGAACTACAAACTGCAAACTAACTACAAACTAGAGCCAGAACCAGAGTTTGAGCCAACGGGGAGTATTTAGGACATGAAAGTGAAAGATACGATGAACTGTGTATAAATGTGAGTGTGAGGGAAAAGAGTGAGTGAGTGAGTGAGTGTGTGAATGTGTGCGTGTTTCTATTGATGAACCATTCCAACTTTGTAGGAATTCTTGAAAGGAGTAATTTGAGAGAAAGTGGGATAAAACTAAAAGAGAAAGAGAGAGAGAACCAAACTAAACTAAGCTAAACTAAGGAATGAAATAAATGGAGAGAGAAATTACGGAATAACAAAGAGAATTTGAGAATTTACTCACACAGTCAGATCCAGAATCTAGAATCCAGAACAAGGTTCAGACTCAAACTCAGATTTAGAAATGAAAGTAAAACTAGAACGAAGGAAAACCAAAACCAAACCCAGTTTCCAATATACAATATCTGGATATTGTAGAAAATCGGATGGATTTTGGATAGAGGATAAAGACTTTTTGGAGCTGTTTGAATGCCTCAATGGAGAAAGGAGAGAAAGGAGAGAAAGGAGGAAAAGGAGGGTAATCAGGCTATGATAGAGGCTATGGGCTATGGACTACGGACTATGAGATCGTTAATTGGTGGACGAGTTGACTCATATGGTTTTGTTGGACCATCGCCCGATTTCCCCTTTCTCCTCTCCCTTTGAATCAAATCTTTGTGTACTACCCAGAAAATGTAGAGAGAGTAAAGTGGAGTGTACAATATGCTGGATTCTAGATTCTGGATGGTGGATTGAGGCAAAAGAAAATTCCTCTCCAAATCAATCAATTACAAAGCCGGTTTCTTGAACAATCTGTCTCGTCCTCGTTCACAAAGAAAAATTGGATCTCTCTTCCCCTCCTTTCTATTTTTCTTCTTTTCCTTCTCATACACATACTCATACATTAGTTTTAGTATTGGAAAAATACATTCAGTATGAAGCTATAAAAGTATCTCCGCTCGTAGTACTTTTACAAAGCTATAGAATCTAGAATCTAGACTATAAAATACAAAATGTACAACTTCCGCAAGAGTCTACCGTCATTCACATCAGAGAAAAGATAAAGTAAATCAACTACAACATAAAAAATATTTTTTGTATACTTTTAAATGGAAAAGGATTTGGATTGATTCGTCTTATCTTTTTTTATAAGTATAACACACAAAAAGCCTGGATTAAGAAGCTAAATTCACTAAATTTAAGCTCTGCTCCTCTTTTTGTTGTTAATGAAGTACTGCTAATTTTTAGAGAGATTTGTAAACATAAAAGATGAAAGAAGTTCGAGGAATTTATTCTAAATTATTTTCTATCGTAATTTTGAAATAAATAGCGAGAATTCGTACTGTACAAATGCAGCCCGTATTCATACGTACTTTGTTTGCGCTACTTAAGTTTTCAAGTGCCACTTGTTTTAAGGTGAACATTCAAACTTTAAATTCAAAATAGAGAATTCAAAAGCTTTTGCACTTGTCTCGTGTCTTGTGTCTTGTGTCATGTCAGCGGAGTGGAAAATATAAATAAACGCTTGGATGAATTAGCACTGAATGTCAATGTCAGTCAGTGTTTAGAGTGTCGAAAGTTGAGTGTAGATTCTAGAGTGTCAAGAGTAGAAAATAAAGTGGCAGTGTTTGGTGTTTGGTATTTGGTGTTTAGTGTGTAGTTTTGATATGTGCATTCTGCATGTTTATGTTTACTACATAAATAAATTTCATATCAACTCGTATCATCTCCACGTCTGCAAATGAAAGTGCAAATGAATGAACCTTGTTGATTTTGTTCATTTGTGGACATTGTCAATGAAGGCGTAAATACTCAAAACTCAAAACTCGAAAGTGAAAGGCGTGAATCGTAAATATTATGATACTTTCATTTCATTCCCTGAAACTTTCGATGCAATGTAAAACTAAGTATAATATTTATTTGAATGTTGAAGGAGTTGAAATTGCAGCGTAAACAGTAAACAATAAACAATCTGTCTGTCGCTTCCAGATTCACGTGTAATAAATAATGTTATTTTGTTATTTTGTCAACACTTTTCATTAATATGAAATATACTCAACAAAATTTGTTCATTTTCCTCTGGTTTTTGGACTTGAATCTCTAGCTTTTTAATCCCATAAAATAGATGGAAAAGTAAAACTGACGAAATTTTAGATTTTAAACCAAATCTTACATTTTCTGAGGATTTTCTGGTTTTGGTTCAAATCTTCAGTTGGCTTAAATCCCCTGCTAAACGAATTGTTGAATTTCAAAAGAATGCAATACAATTGATGAACAGTATTATTGAGTACAGAGTATCCGAAATACCGATACTTGTTTCGTACCTTCTACAACTACGTTCTCTTACTCGTCATCGTTCTCACATGCTCAATGACTTTTATTCTTTGCTGTTTAAGTCCCGACTCCTTAAAAAAGAAAATGAAGATTTTACATGCAAAGTTTGTTTGTTGGATGAATGTGAAGAGCTGCTCATGATACAACTTTGGGTTTTGAGCTTTATGCTTTCTCCTCACTCAGTACTTTATTCCATTCCATTTCATGTATTTTTTGGAACCATCCATTTCATTTGCATTTGCATTCGCTTTTGGATTCCGATTTGGATTTAGATTTGCAACTTTGTTTCTTTTCTTACACACAACACACAACAGTGAGTAAAGTAAAGTATGTATAATATATATTCTGGTGAAATGGTGGAATGTGGAAATGGGTAAAGAAAATTCAAGCTCAACTTGGGAGTCGCAAATCAGTCCTTGTGTCATTGTCATTCTTCTCTCCTCTTTATTTTTTCAAGGAGAATTTACGAATTTACACACCATCGGGGTTTGAGACTCACTCACAAATGGAGAAATAGAGAAATGGAGAACCTAAGAAAACTACACAGAGAGGAAAACATATAGAAAGTGTGTGTGTGAGAGAGAAACCGGAAAAAAGGATGAGATTTCTGAAATAGCTATTATTACCTTTCATTCATGAGCACCAAAAAAAAAGAAAAGAAGAAAGCAAGAGAAGGAAAAGAAGGAACAAAATAAACAGAAACTGAGCAGCAAGATTCAGTACGAACAGAAACAGAAACAGGGAGGAAAAGAGTGAGGCAACACAATAAATGTTGAAATTCTGCATACAAGTATTACAAAAGAGAAAGTGGAGTGAAAGTGAATGGGGAAAAGTTCTCCATTTCCTTTTCTCTTTTTTAAAAAAATATGCATATTCCCTCTCTTCACTCTTCACTCTTCACTTTCACCACGACCAGACTGCGAGTGGAAAGAAGAGAGTTTATAGAGGAGAGAGTGACAATCTACTCTGAATGTACAAAGTACAATCGACAAAGTAACAGAAAGAAAGAAATTGGTAGTAATTCTCAGCCACGTCACGAAGTATTCGCATCATCTCACATTCCTTTCTTTCAAATATTTACACAACTCAAACCAAACCCGACCAAACCCAACCAACGACGACCAAAAGAAAGCCAGGGAATTTTTACATTTACTTTTATATTTTCATTTCTTTTCCCTCTTTTTCTTTTTCTTCTTCGTCCTCGTCCTCGTCCTCTTCCATCAGTCCAACTCTCATTTATTTTACATAACGAGACTACAACCGTACAAAACTAGAACAACTCAACTTTTCTACTCATACTCATTGTTTTAAAAAGTACATCACAAATTTCCACATCAACCACAGTGCATTTCTTTCTTACTTTGGAAGTTGAACTTTGAAATTTGGAACTGCATAAAATTATAATGAAAGGCCCATTAACCCAGGACAAGAGCTTACAAAGAAATTCACGTTTAAACGGTGTGCAAAATTCATTCAAATGAATTTGAATTGGAGTTACAATCCAAAATCCAAATTGAGGAGTTTATTCATGCAAATTTGATATTCTTCTCTTCCTCTTTTTTCTGTGCCTCTTTATACATGTATGTTTGAGCGTTACTCCATTTATACAGTTTACAGAATAAAAGAAAAGAGTCTATGATTTTGAATGATGGTTGTGAAGAAACGTGATGTTGGAAGTAGAACCAGAACTAGCATTTCAGAGCTTTTTTTATATCGATAAAGTGTGGAGGAGCTCAGGTGAAAGTGACTTTCTTCCATCAGCACAAGAACTAGATCTACATCTAGAACTAGAACCAACATGAGCAGGATACGATACGATATTTACAACTAGATCATGACTCCTTTTCTCCTCTTTTTTTCATAGTCCGTGTAGGAGTGGAAATGAAAACGAGAGAAAGGCGTGAGCACACACAAACAGACACTTTATTAGTCATAGCTTTTTTTCTCTGCTCCATCTCGTTCTTTTCTGTGAAAGAAAGTGAACGCTCCACTACTCCTAGTTGAATCCTTACTCGTTCAAGCTCAAGTTGAGTTGAGTTGAGTTGAGTCGAGATGCCTAGCGTAACAAGTCTTGAAGATGAAAGGCGCGAGGAGAAAGTAGGATGGAGAAAGTGTGGGTGAAAGAGTGAGTGAGTGAGTGAGTGTAGACGACTGAGTACATGAATGAATGAATGAATAAAGTAGACTTGAGGAGGAATAAAATGAGAATGATAGGTGTGAGGAAAGGAAAGGGAGGAAGAAAAAAAAAGAGGAGAGAAATGGAGAAGAAGGAGTTGTGGAAAAAAATCGATGTTGATGGGCAGCTTGGAATCTTGGAAGCTTGGAAGGTTGGAAGCGCTGAGCTTTCCTAATGCATTTGATCGTCTCGGCACCTTACATGAAAACATGAAAATATACTTAGCAGCCTCACACTTTCATGTTCCAGTCTTCAAATGTTCCAATGTTCAAAATGTGCCATACTTCTTACTCCTTACATGTACAATGTACAGTGTACAGTGTACATTCTACATTGAACATGTATGGAAAATGTGTTGGCACTCTTTACTTCTTTTTACTCTTTCCATTTTCTCTACAGCTTGTGCTTTCACTCTTCCTCAACCTGATATTGCAACTACCTTTTAAACAGGAAACATGAACACTGAACACTGAACACGGTGATCTGGATTTTTGGATGTTGGATTCTAAAACCGGCTTTTTGATACACTCATTCATTTTCACTTAGCCGTGCCATAGAAAACTTGAATTCATTCATCATCTTCTACTTCCATCCAGCTTCCAGTATCCAGAGAAAGAAACGATTACCTTTTTTTCTTGTTTCTTGTTTCTCATACTTTCAGTATAGTGGCCTTCTTTTTCTGGCTTTTTAGTACAAGATTATTTCTAGAAAATAGAAATAACCCGTGTAAAATTACCCATTTTCAATCTATCTTAAAATCCCCTTTCAACGAAAGTCAATATCAATATCAATATCGATAGTGAAAACACTAGCATCACCAACAACAAAAATGGCACTGGAACTAGCAGAGAAAAGGCAGTGAAAGTACAGTGCTCTGGTTTGGGTTGGTTTGGTAAGCCAAACCAAAAAAGTGTGGTAAAAGTAAAAGGGACTCGTGTGTGCCCATTATTGTGTGCATAATGTTGATGACAACGGCAACGGCAACGGTGACGGTGACGGTGTCACTTTATACTTTGTACAGGATGAAAAACCAAATATAACCAAGCCAAACCAAACCAAACCATAGCATACCACAATTGATATGAAGATGACTCCTTGCGGCTGGCGGCTGTATAATGTGTAATGTGTTGTATGATGGGTCGCATATTTTCTCCGTTCTCTACTCTCTGTTCTCTGTTCTGTTCTTTTCTTTATTGTGTTCTTCACTCTGTTACACTCTGCTCTATTCTTCTCTACTTTTCTCTATGCACCATGAAAATTTATAGGGTTTCTCTATTGCAACCTTCATCGCACCACGGAATTCACTTTTCTCCACCGAGACTACAGACTGCAGACTACAGACTACAGTCTCGAGGCTGTTTCTGTCAAGGACATTCAATAGACGAGCATAGAAATGACAATGGCAATCCCAACGACAACAAGAACGACAAGGAAAAACGACAACACAAAATAAAGGAGAAAAGAGGAGAGTGAGAGTGAGAGTGAACGTGAAAGCGAAAGGAAAAGCAAAGATAGGAAATAGAGCGATAGTTGAGGCTAGAGGCGGAGGCGGAGTCCAAGTGGAGTTATGGATAGGTAGTCACTTGCAGTATCAATATTAATATTAGTAAGTAGAGGAAGTGATAAGATGTGGATGTTGATGCCCGTGTCGGTATCGACATAGAGTAAGAATAAAAGTAAGAATAAGAACAAGGAGAAGATGGAGACGAGTTAAAGGGAGCGATAGAGTCAAAGTGAGAGTGAGAGTGATAGCATGGTGATCGTAAAGGGAGACAGATTGAGAGGAAAAATAAGGAAGTAGAGGAAGTACAAGGAGATTGAATCTATGTGCAAAGCAGCTCTATTCTCTATTCTCTATTCGTTGGTCGCATGGAGTAAAAAGTAAAAAGTAAAGAGTGTGGAGTATGGAACATGGAGAAGGGAACTACGCTGAACTTAGCAGAAACAGACTTGAAGCATAGTGCACGTGTATTTAAATGTGTTCACCATAATGGTTTTACTAGTGGCTTCAGTTGGTTAGGTTGGTTGCGCTGCTCCATCCCGATCGAAATGCATTGTACGGAGGAAATGGTGTGTAAGATAAAAATGAATGTTGCCGATCGATGAATCGTCTTACTCGTTTTCCTTTTGGTGTGGGTTTTGGGTTTTTGGATCGTGGTCTAAGCCTGTCTACTGCGGTCTTGTTCCATCTTCCATGTACCATGTACAATATACAATATACTTTGTACAACCAACATTGTATATTGTACTTTTTTATGTGCATATGTAGAGTGCATCTCCACTGCTCTTGCTCCTGCCTGATGCTGCTGCTGCTGCTGCTGTTCTTCCTTTCTTTACTTTCCAAGTCTCTGACTTTTCCCAGTGTCACCATTATGTCCTCACTACACATTACACATTACACACTACACACTACTTTCAAAACTAGGCAAAACTATCCACCATCTCCACTCTCAACTCTTCTCTACTCTTCTCTAAATCCAAATGCACACGCACACTCTCCTCTTACCATCTTCACCACGTTCACATCACTTTCCTCTAATACGCGGAGAACGGAGAACGGAGAAAGTTGGTTAGTAGAAAAAAGCTTATGAGGAAGCTTCTTTTTCCTCATGCTGCTGATGCTGATGCTGATGCTCCTACCTTCTTTTTATTACGTGTACTACCAAGACGATGACGTTGACAAGGAAAACGAAAACGAAAACGACAAGGACAATGACTTGCATTAGCTCTGTCTCTGTTATGCTTCTGCTTCTGGTTCTAGTTGTTGTAGATCCGTAAGTACAAGTACACGTAGAGAGGCTCAAGTGTAGACAATTTGACGATCATGTTTGTGGAAATCAGTGGACCACATTTCTTGTCTGTTTGACTTTCTCCAGCTCTTCCTCATCTCAACCTCAACACACTTTCTTCTTCCTCATGTTCTTTTTTCTTCTTCTTGTTCTTCTTCTTCTGGTCTCTCATCTTGAGAATCTCCACTCACAAAACAAATCCTGAGCATCTAGTATCTAGTATCTAGTACTAGTTGTAGTTCTAGTATACACTCAAATCTTGAGACTTGAGTCCGGACTCCGGAGTTTGGAGTTTGAGGTTAGAATAAACATACTGACGATGAAAAAATAAATCTTGACTACTTTTCTTCTCCTCTTCTTTTCTATGGACCTCATGTTCCCATCTCCCATCCCATGTTGTGCCAAAATATAAGAAAAGAGAGATGTATTAAGCTATATATATAGATATAGAAGAGTAAGGTGAAGAATGCATCGTCATCATCATCATCATTATTATTATTACCCTAGCTTTTGCTATTGCTATCTAGTGTCTAGTGTCCTCAATCTTCAATTGCAGCTATTTTCTATTGAGCTGTTTTTGTTGACTGAATGGTTGGTCAACCAGCAAGAGGAATAAAAATTGGGCTTGCTCTTTTCCTGTCTGTATATCCTGAACTCGTCAACTCAGATTTCAAATTCAAGGAGTTTACAATTTCCACAACACTATACAAATAAAAATACATGTAAAAAATACTGTAGAAACGAAAACTAAAAAGATGGAGAGGAACAGAAAACCATAGTAAAAAGTATATAAAAACTTGAGTGTAGAATGTAGAATGTAGAAATAGAAAAAGTATCAAGAACCAAGAGGATCCAATTTTTTCTAATGATTTGTTTGGTTTGATTTTCTTGTATGTTTGTTTGCAGTCGTGCCATTTTATCAAATCAAGATGTACTCCCCGAGACGCCGTGGACAGGGATTCTCCATCATGATTATTGGGGCACTCCACTCACTCACAGTGGATCTCACAAATCCTTTCGTCCACTCACCACTCTCACCTTTCGCCTCAATTACTACTTTTCCGGATTCAATCCCTTCCCCTATCATCTCGTCAATGTGATTCTTCATACCATCACCACCATGTAAGTTTCCCAATATCTTCTTTCACAAGTTAGGGGTTGTTTAAAAATATACCTTTATAAAATAATTAAATTGATACTCAATTGATTTTTTTAATTACAGATTATTTGTGAGGGTGGCTCGGATCATTTTCCGATTCAGCTCCAACTCCAACGGCTGTTCTAATAGTAATAGTATCAGTAGTCGGAGTAGGAAGATGGCCGTGCTCTTCTCCTCACTCCTCTTTGCCTCCCACCCCATACACACGGAGGCAGTGAGTGGGATTGTGGGGAGGGCTGATGTTGCTGCTACGGCTCTTGGACTCTCTGCATTTCTGGTAAGACAACAAACAAAACAACAACAAGCTTTGAACATCCAACACAAAATGTTGATGCAAAATACTAATGCTAGTTTATATCTTTTTTTCAACTATTTTGCAGGTCTACGTTCAACATGTAAAACATCGAGATCGAGATAAAGATCGAGATAAACAACCCAGTGTTTCCTGTCAATTGTATTATAGTCAGCATAATAATAATCATAACCAGAGTCACAGAAAATACCAGTCAAACAACCAGCACCAGCATCATCATCAACAATCGGACCAAATATCATCATCAGCAACATTTAATCACTTTAAAAGTATTTTATACCTACTTATTTCAATCCTTTTGGCAGCCGCCAGCATGTTTACAAAGGAACAAGGAATCACCATTCTTCTCATCTGTGCTACATATGATCTCATCCAGTCCATCATTCGAGCGAGACAATCTCAGGTAAAAAAACTATTTTTTTTATTTCCATGATTTACGCGATTTCTTTCGTGTACCATATTTCTAGTTTCTAGTGGAATTTTATATCCGTCAGATCTCATATTTAAATAGATATTAACTTGAAGGGTTAAAGATTTAGGGTTAAACTTTGACTATCTCTTAATAAAAAAATACTAACACCAACTATTTTATTTTCGAATTAATAGCCAAAAGTATTTGGACTACGGGATTTAGAGTTTAAAATTATTATCAAACTTTTATTTGTCTAGTTGACATTTTTCTTTCTGCCTGTATCATATTCATAAAATAACCGAATCAAAAGCTTAGCAGTACAGCAAAATAGTAGCTTTTTTTTGTACACAGAGGGAAGGTAAATTTTATTTTAATGTACGATAGAAAAAGATGATCACACCACATATCACACCACTGGATACTGAATACTGAATGTTGAATGTTTAATGTTGAATGTGATAGTGGAAAATTCAGGTCTAAAACATCATGCATTATGAAGGACCTGGGAAAACTCTTTGTGCTTTCTCCATGTACTTTCACTCTCTCATTTTGTCACTAAATATACACACAAGTACCGATGCAGTAGGACCAGAAAAGACAAAGCAGACCAGACCACAGACCAAATAAACCAGACCAGACGAGGCCATACACCATACATTACAGTGCACAGTAGATAGTAGATATTAGATAGAGTTATGGTATTCAACTATCGATTGTTCCTTCATCATGTATCCTCACATATATATATTGTACTTATGTATTATGTACGTTTAAAAGAAAAGGAACCAAGTTTCATTTATTCCCATTATTTTCAAAAGACACTCATAGATATACGTGTACAATGTACAATGTACAACCTTATAAAGTGTACACTGTACAGAGTATGAAGATGGATTGGATAGGAATAGAAAACCATTTTTGGTTTGGTTTGGTTGGGTCTCTGTTCACTTTATACTGTGAGACATTACGGTGACGGTGGTTGAGCAAGTGGTGCGAAAAATGAGTTATTGCTGACACATATGCATTATACACGGGCATGGGCATGAGGAATGAGGAATGAGGAATGAGGACCAGCAAAGTTGTAGTTGAATCTGAATCTCAAGTTGAAACAGTGGCAGAGGCCGAAGCCGATGCCGTACCAAAAGCAGCATGTAGCTTGAACCAACCAATTTATGAGAGTTGTGTGAATCCTTTCTACTGGCTCTGCTTGTTCTTTTCCTCCATGTAAAGTGGTGAATTGCAATATCAGCTGTACACTGTACACTGTATAGTGTACACTTTTGAGTATATATTGTATAATACATGAGCTTACTCCTCTCTTGATAGTTTTCATACTTGTGTGATGTTCTTCTTCTCTCTGCTCATAGTTGTTGCTCGTAGTTGAGTCACTCTATGTATGAATGTATGAGTGTGTGTGGGTAAAATATTACTCTTCTCCATTTATTCACCAGTCCAATCTCCATTCTCCCAGTCTCCAACTTCCACTCTATATTCGCCATCCCATCAGATCCCATCATATCACTCGAGAATTATTATTAGTGAATGTTCTGTGTTATGCAGGGCTGGGAAATTTACAGTGAGATTTTATTTTCACTCCATTCTTTGTAATGCGTACATCATCTACCTCCAGATCTACATCAACATGCACATTGCACATGTATCTGGAATCTATAGGATCTAGATTCTAGAAAGTAGAGGCTGTAGACTGTAGACTGGAGATTGTAGAGGATTTTAGGATTCATATTTAAATTCACCAATGCTCACTTCCCTTTTATTTTATCCTCTACTAAATATCTTTTCCCAGCTCCTACTTGTATACCGTATAAATGTATATTGTATATCCCCCACAGTAGTAGTTTGGATGGTTTTGCTATAGTGTGGTTTCCTCATCCAAAATTAATCTTTATTAACAGATGAATGACAGCGGTGCCTTTTCCTCTTCAAGCTTATACACTATATGTACTTTCATGTACTTTTATGTATTGTATATTGTGTATTGTATATTTTCACATCCTTAAAATTCAAAACAGACAATGAGAAAATGGGCAAATATGTACTGAAGATTCCCTTTTCCCACTCCATTTTAAATTCATGAAGGGAAATTTGAATGAAAAGTCAGATGGTTTCATCTAATTGGTAATTCTGGGCTGTTCAAACAACAAGTTTACTTTACTCTTTACTGTCTACTGTCTTTGTGGAAGAACAAAAGAAGCCAAAGAAGAAGAAGAATAGAGGAATTTTCTCAGATTTAAAAGTAAATTTCCATTTGAATCTGAATTTAAATTTGAATTCGAATTTGAATTCGAATTTTCCACAGCCCAGAACACGTTTAAGGCAGTCGATTGTATGTAGATTTGAGATTTCTAGATTCTAGATTTTGGATAGTTGATTCTGATTCTTGTAGGAGTTTTCATAGTAAATATATAGTGTAGGTTGTACATTGGAGATTGGAGATGCAACCATTTGAAAGAAAGTGGAGGGAGAAAAGAAGAGGATTTGCAAGACTAGCTTTTATTATTGTGTTGTATGTGTAGTGTGTAATGGAGAAAGGAGATATGAGCCAATACCAGTGCTGCCTTGATGCTGTGTGAGTTGAAAAGCTTAGCAAGTTATATCATCCTACCATATATTTTCTTTGCTCTTCCTCTCCTTGTCTACTGGTTACTGGTTAAAGCCATTTGATAAGCAATGTTATTATACCACGGTTTAATCTCAATGCATAAAATATGCATTAGACAGAGAGAGAGAGAGTATTCAGTATTCAGTTTCGAGTATATATAGATACATTACATATAGTATAGCTTCTACAGTTTGGAGATATGCTGTATTAAAGATCCATATTGAGATAGGAGGGAATGGAATGGTCGCAATTGTAATTGAGATTGTCTGACGACGACGACGGAGTAGGCACTCTTCACTCCTCACTACAGCCTACAACCTACAACCTACAAGTACCTAGCTAACTACTCACTAATCGTGAATCTATACTCTATACTCTATACTCTACACACACCATCATCTATTCTATAGTTTACATTGTGCATTATATCCAAAGTCTAGGTTTATGTTTGTAGCCCATAAGAATACGAGTAAAAGTAAAAGTACGAGAAATACGATACGATACAAAACAATGCGAATAGGATAGGAAACATTGTCGGCTTTCCCCGTTTCTTTTCCTATCGTGTGAAGGAGCCGACAATCGAGAAGAGAGTAGAGAGAAGAGAGAACAGAGAGCGGAAAACGAAGAGCCGACGACCCTCGACGGCTACTAACCCAAAGCTGTGAATCCTGTTTCACACATAAAAACTATTAAACGTTTGAGATAAAAACTCTGTCAGCTCAGCTCAGCTCAGTTCAGTTCAAGTCATTCAGAACCAGAACCTTTGAGTTTAAATGTGAGTTTCTATGCACTGAGATACTATCCGGAAAACTATACAGACTACAGACCTACACATGAATGCATGCCGAATGCAGATAAAATACTCAGATGCATGTAGTGCATTATACACGCGTTTTAAAATCTGCTGTAGCTGTACATTGTACATAAATACACAGATACAGGGAAAAGAATGGAAAATTGTGCTTCGTCAGGATAAAAGTATACGTATGGGATTTGGTCGAGGAAAAACATTCTTTGTATATCTTTTAAAAGAGGTATATGAAGTAGGTACAATATAATATAAGTATAACACATGTGCACAAAAAGAAAATACACCTCTTGTTACTCGTTACTGGTGAAAACTTCCTGTAAAATTTTAAACTTCAAAAAAGATGTCATGAAAAAACATTTAATTTAATTAAAATCCGTGTAAAAATGGGAAAACTAATCAACTTGTTTACAGAGTTGTACAAGACAAAGAAACAGTTTTTCTAAACTTTTTTGAACAGAGTATCTTCAGTATTACGTTTTGCAGCACTGTAAAAAGTTAAAAGTTGATCGTTAGTAGTTGATAGTGTTCCAGTTTACAGTTCAATCTTTTGAAATATCCAAAATGTGCGCCGTCTATCTGTACACTGTATATGCAAAATCTATAGAAAATCTACAATCTACACTATATAAAAAGTATAGCTTCTTGCTTCTTGTTTCATTCAGCTTCGGCTTCGGCTTTTGGGCTTGGGCTTCGTCATTGGATGTGGATTTGGTAGTAAAGTTAGTGAAGAGTATTCAAATTCCATATCATTAATCCTGGAGATAAGAAAATGAACATCATCATCACTTCACTACCATCATCATGATGATAATGACAATGATGGTGTTGATTATGATGTGGAGCATACGAAAATGAATAGGAAAAGGAGCAAGCAGATGCATACACATGAGCAATCTACAATCTACAATGATAATGATGCATAGAACCGGCGAACCGGAGTTTCACTCCTTCTCTCTTTTTTTTTCTTTCTTTTCTTCCTAATGTAAAATCAAATGTTGCTACCCTTCCTCTATCTTCCTCATTTCCGCTCATCATCATCATCATGTTTCATCTCAACCCGCTCAGACTTTAGACTTTTCACTTGAGACTTGAGACTGCCGACAACCTAGTGTAAAATGTACAATGTAGAGATTTCGAGTAGAAAAAAGGGGAAAAGTCAGCATTGTCTAATAGTGAATAGCTGAAACACATTGTGTACAGTGTACAGTGTACAGTATTTTGTATACTATTCAGCTTATATGTAACACTGTAACATTTCTTGTATAAAAAAACGTGTGAAATGGAGTCAGAGTTTTCCCCATTCCGCATCATAGAGATTATAATATCACATAACATTTTTCCAAATTTCACTAATGATGCTTTCACTAGAACTGGAACAGGAACTGGAACTTAGAACCTTCAACTCACTAGAGAAAAGAAAAAGAAAGAAAGAAAGAAAGCATCAAGTTTTATTGTTAGGCTATCTCATCTCATCTAATCTCATTTCATTTCATTCAAGCTTCACTTTTACATAATACTTACATAAAAGAAAGAAAGAAAGGCGTTGAATAGAGAAGAGCTGAGCTTCGGCTCAACATGTCAGATGTTGGAATATCTGTAATAACAGTAATTACAAGTCAGGAATGATGAACAGAAAAAACAAGAAAGACAGAAAGAAAGAAAGAAAGCAGGTTTTCCCTATTAAAATGTTTTTGTTACATAATCATGCAAATGGGGTGATGAAAAATGGAATAAGCAAAATATTACATGGGAAACTCAATCCTGATAGCTCAAATTTACATCTAGTTCTTTTGTTATCAAAAACTTTGTTAAAAAAGTTCTCCTTCTTTTCCTGTTGATTTTGATTTTTATTCTGATTAGTATCAACAAAAGTATTTTTAAAAATATGAAAATACTACTAATACTTTGTACCAGAAAAGTTGGTACGACGAACAGGGAACAAGTAGCAGTGCCAAAACATGATAAACTTGTGAATTAGATTCTGTTAAATTTTCTATTTTCTGTTTCGTTATCCGATTCAACTAAAAAGTTTGTCCAGAGGAAATAAATATAATTCCATTTTATGTATATATCTGTATTTGTACTTTTACTTGAAATAAAGTTGAATTGACACATGGTGCAGTAGTTTGTAATTTGCAATTTGTATTGTGAATTTTGGACGACCGGCGCCTTCTAATTCCAATCTCAATCCAAATTCGAATTCTGTCTGTACTGTTCGTTATTCCTCATCCTTTATGCTCAATACTTAATGGCAGGGAATCTCTTGTTGCATACGTTGTATATTATTTTTATGTTGTACGTTGAAGGACGTGCGTGAATTTTGAATGTAAATGTACATTGTACATTGTACAAGAGCATTGATGAAGGAGCAAACTTTCGAATGTTGAAAAGTTGGGAAAACTTGATCAGTCATTCATTTCCCTCCAATTCAAACCTAATTAAGGCACTTGTCCCTTTTTTCATTGTACTACATCATCAAAGTTTATCATTCATCAATACTTTTATTCCTGTTGATTAAATATTCTTTTCAAAATTTGATCGGTCCTCCATTTTCCATCTTCCAATCACAATGATGTATCAGGCTCTGCAGTGTTCTTCAACTAGTTTTATTTTCGTCTACGTATTTTGTATTATGTACCTTTGATTAAAAATTGATTCATCTTTTCCTCCACATTTTTCCGTTACAAACGCAGGAGATCCAAGATTCACGATTCAAGGTAGCCTCGAGACTTGAGACTCAAGAGATATCAGAGCTGTAGCATTACTTTAATTTTCACTTTCATTATTTATCTATCTGACATACCACAAATAAATATCAAATCTCTTGTTCTCCTCGGTAATTTGCTCGTCCTAATTGCATTTTGCTCCCATTTTTATGATACGGCGTGAAGCAACATCAATTAAAAGTACAATTTATCCCAATCATAATTCCAGCCTGAACCTGAGTGGAATACCAAGATTTTTGGGAAGAAGAGTCGGAATAGACTTGTTCTACAAATGTTTTGTCTTTCTTCCTTTTCCCAGAAACTAGTACTAGAAACTGAACATTGAACATGGTACATGATGAGTTCTGATAACTCGTGGTCTAGAATCTAGAATCCAGAATCTAGAGTCTAGAGTCTAGAGTGAAAGTGGAAGTGAAAGTAATGCAGGAATTATATATCATGTATTTATTGATACCCCTCCACATTTTTCATCTCCTCCCTTCAATATCAATATCAATTTCATTTTCTTTGATTCTTTCGGATCTTTCCTGCTTTATCATGCCCCTGTTGATGTCGATGTTTGTGTACTACAGAAAAATAATTACATGAAAGTCTGGAATCTAGAGTCTAGAGTCTAGAGTCTAGAATCTAGAATCCAGAATCCAGAGTCTGGGCACTGGAGAACTGAAGATGTGTTCATCAAAATTAATGGGCAGAGTAATGAAAAATTACGCGTGGTCTTAAAGCTATTGCTCCTGTTCTCAAGAGAAATGGAGAAATGCTTGGGCGAGGAATTTGGAATTTAATAAAGGCCAAGCCAAACAAAGCTATACACTATACAATATACAGATACTCGGGATATTTATTTGGCTTCTCCTCATTTCTATTTTTTTGTGGATTGAATTGGCTTGGCTTGAATTCATAAAAAATTGAACAGACCCCCAGACACAAACAGAAGGGGGAAATTCTGGAATCTACAGTATTTATTATTTAATAGATAAACAAAAGGTATGAACCGTCCTGTTTTTTAGCTAGAAATTATTATTTTTTCAATAACAACTCCATTTTTTTCTCCGTAGTACAGTAAATTCGTACCCAACCCTCTCTGAAAAAAGTAAATATTTACATGGATTCTCTTGTCAGTTTTCACGGAATATTATATATTTTTTGTATTTTTTTCCTGAAATTTCTGTTAGACCACTTTTTCCTAGTTGAATATCTGTATTCTGTATTTTTGAAATGTAAAATGGCCTGTTAAGTATCAAGTATTAAGTACACAGTAAAAAGAAGAACTAAAGGTACCTATCTTATTTATAGTAGAATGTAAATGTAAATGTAGATTATTGAACATTGAATACTGAGTTTAGAGGAGAGATAAAAATACATATAATATTCAAAGACATTCAATCTTGTGCAGTAACAAGTAGGAATACAGATACTTTCTCTTCTTCGTTCAAATAAGCTTGGATCGATGCTCTTACTATCTTATCTGCTGATATGATGATGATTATGTGACTGCATTCGGCATTCAGTATTCGGTAGTAAGTATGTGACGAAGATACAGAAAGAGTGTGTTTGCAGCTGTATCTATTTGTTTAAGTGTAAATATCCTCAGGACATAAATATTTGAATGTTTGGATGTTTGGATGTTTGGGTGTTTTGGGTGTTTGAATGGGATGGTTTGATGTTGATAAGTGTCCAACTGTCGCCCAAAAGAAGCTTTCGGCAACCAAATCATGTTTGGAATGTAAGCAGCCAACTATATGCACTATGTCATATGTATAATGTGTATATATCATGCACTATGTATCTCTGCACTGCACGGAGCAAGGAGAAAGGAAAAAGGAGAAGAGACTTGAGAGAATTAATGAAATGCAAAAAGAACGTGGTTACGGCAACTGAGTCGAATATCGAGTGGAATGGAGAAGAGGAGAAGAGGAGACTCAAGTGAAGTCAACTTGTTCTTTTTCTTTACACTGTTGAGGCTTTCTCCAAGTTTACCAAGAGAAAAGAGAAAAGAGAGATAGTCTGTGTGCATTGGCATTGGCATCGGCATCGACATCGACTTTGGATGCAGGTGTAAATTCTCCATTCAACATTCTACATTCTACAAGCTCTTCATATTGCCTTGACTCCAAATACCAAATACCCAAATACTCTTTAATGCTACTGTTCTGTTACTTTGTTGAGGACTGTAGACTGTAGACTCTAGACTCTAGATTCTAGACTCTAGACTGAAGACTGGTGAAATTGCATTTTGGGACAAAATCGAATAAGAAAATAGGAAGAGTCAACTGGGGAAGGGAATTTGTTGAGATGTGATATTCGAATCACGCACGACCACCAAGTCTCTTTGCATGTCCTCCTCTTCTCTTCTTCTCCTCTCCTCCCTTCTTGTCGTTTCTATCTTGTACGTCTGTTTTTCCTCTGTCTCCGGCTCCGTCTCCGTCTTTCCTCTTCTGTAAAACTCAGAATTAGACTTAGTTGAAAGGGCCGTGTGAAGAAGAGGAAGAAGAGGAAGAAGAAAAAGAGGGAGAACAAAGGGAGATGGAGTTGGAGACGATGAAGGGAAGGCGACAGCAAAAGTCAAAGTCGAAGAACAAGCAGAATGAGAATCCTCATAAAATCCAAGAGTCTAGATTCTAGATCCTAGAGTCTCAACCCACTCGCCTCATGGTCTGTGGTTATTTCCATTCCCACACACACACACTCTCAAACACACTCAACTACTACTACTACTACTGCTAATACTGGTGTATCTCTTGTGTATACCGACACATTGCAACTTCTTTTGGATCTATCTATTTTCTATTTATATATTTACTGTTGTATTGCACTGCACATTGTATAATATCTACAATGTGCTCCTTTCACTGTACAAGTTCGCAGTTCTTGGAAAATCTTGTTCTTGTTCTTGTCTTGTTCTCTGTTCTGTGTTTGGTATTTGGTATTGGGTAGAAAACTTTGTTGGCCTTGTCACAAGTTGCAATTTTCATCCGCATCTTCTTTCCACTGTGCCAGTCTATAAGAGAAAGCATCTATATTTTGTACTTTGTACTTTGTATTTTGTACTTCGCAGTCAGTTTCAGTTTGGGTTTCAACTGTAGGCTGTGTGACTAGAGGTAGAGTTTCTTGGTGGCTGTGTCAAATTCTGATAAATATTCAATATTCAACGGGTGACGAGAAGAGGAGAAGGAGAAGAAGAAGCGAACAGGAATAGCTTCAGCTCCTTAATCACATTCAAACCCCGTCGAGTGTAAATCCTTTAGTCTTGCTCATATTATCCCTTTTGAATTGTGCTTCACACGTGTTCCTCCTGTTCATCATGTTCTCCTTCCAAATTCTATATAGACAAGCATACTACAAAGTCCAATCCAATCCACAGTATAATCAGGATGTACTAACCTTTCCTCTTTTATTATATTATGCATATTTTCTGCATTCCTCCAAGAATCTAAAATCTACAATCTACAATCCAGAATCCAGATATTCTGCATCCATCATCATCATCACCACCACCACCGTTGTCTTTTCTTTCCTTTTCTCCCTACTCTATAATTCTATTTCAAACATTACCTCACCCTTTCTTTCTCTTCATAACCTTGCAATCATCATTCCTTATGCAAACATTTACATTTCCCCCTTTTTTCATCCATTCACCCTTTCATTCACTGTCTACTTTATACTCTATATTCTATTCCCCTCAACCTAAAACCAGGAACCAGGAACCTGAACTAGGAAACTAGAAAAGTTTCTACATAATTTTGTGTAATATGATTTGATTTCATATCTATTATGTCATCCAATTGATAAGATTAGGTATGGTGTGACGAGATAAATGAAATCAAATGTGTAATGTGTGTACATTTAAATTACGAGTGAAATGATACGTGTCTGTAAAATTGACTTTCCTACCTTTTCGATATGATTTTGATGTATGAATAATATACAAAAGCAAACACTTTTTTTATTCAGTTTGGATCTGGATTTGTATTTTTATTAGTAGTTGCATTCAAATTTGAATTTGAATTCAAACTCAAAGGCTATGTAAAATTTGAGGGGGTTCATTGATTAAATATTAAATGAAGAAACGGACAAGAAAAGGGGGAAATGATGGGTAATGTTAAAGTTATGTCATGTTCCACACTTACTGTAGGCTATCTAATATCTAAAATCTACTTATATTGTGATTTGATATGATTCAGTAGGTTTGTAAATGAAGGAAGAGGAATAATGATAAATTACGTGTGTATGACGGGACATGAGGTGCGTAATGTCTGAAATGTGATGTATAATGTCGAATGTGAACCTTGTAATGTGCGATGAGTAAAAAGGAGGAGGAAGAAAAGGGAGAGAAGACCGTAAAGTTGCTTTAATACTCATTATGCCCACATGTTTATGACTAATAACGAGACAGCTCCTTCCTCGTAAACTCCAACTCAGAGTACTTTCAATGTTCAATCTAAACTGTACATACAATATAAAATGTACAGCGTCAGACAGACACTTTACTCTACTTAATACTCGGTTCTCCTCCACATTACTTGATACTTTATATTTTCATTGCATTAATACTATCATTAGAAATATGTAAGACGGGAGGGAAAATGGCTACAGCAGTAGCACTTATATTACTGATTGTATATTTTAAAAGTATCCGAGATTTGAGTACACTCATTTTGAAGGACTCTCCACTGGGCCATTAAATGATGATGATAAAAATGACGAAGGCCATATCATGACTCCATTAAAGAACAAACTTTTTGGATTTCTGGATTTTTGATTTTTTGATTTTGTCTCCTCATTTTGAGCAAGACATTTTCCGATTTTCCAATTCCGCTTTAATAAAATACAGCAATTTACAATATAAAATCTCTTGTGTAATATAGAAAATATAACAAAATTTGGTTCTTCATTCTTGTATTCTTGTTCCATCTTCTTTTTATTATTATTACATTTTGAAGGAAATGATTGGTTCATTTTTAGAATCTAGCAAGTAAGTGGATTGTACTATGAATTCTAAGACATATACCAAATATCAAGTATCTAGTGCATATCTTATTTCTACAATTTTCCAGTCTGAACTAAAAACTTGATTTGTACTTATTATATTCCTATTTATTTCTTGCCTATTTCCAAATCTGATCAATACTATATTTGTGTGTTGTAGAGTGCACGTGCGGAATACAAAATACAAAATACTAAATAGGAATACAGAAATAGGGTACACAAATGTAGATGGATAAATGTGTGGAAAATATGTATGTAGGATAATTTAATCCAATTGTGTAGCCAAAGTTTTCTCCTCTTCTCCCTTTCTCTGCACGTGGGGTAAAAATTATCCGTGGATGTGAGGATGTGAGTTTCAACTTGCTGTTTGCTGTTTCTAGTTTGGAATTTGGAGCTTGAAGCAGCCGTAGGAGTTGAAGTTTTGGAGTTGGAGTTGGACTTGGACTTGGAAACTCCAATTCAACTCTTATTCCTATTGTTGTTCCACTAGATACTACACACTACACACTACATACGAGACAGTGTACAAAATACACACATAATATTATACTTTTCTCCAGCTCCGTCTTCATATCCTATCCTATCGTATCGTATCAAATACTGATATCCATCTATCTGCTGTAGATAGACTATCCGCTTCCTCTTTATTACAGCCCTCGGCTCCAAACTCCAAACTCCAAACGGAGCGATGGTATGAAAAACTAACCGAAACTCAAATTCGAGTGAATACAAGTTGATTTAAGAATAGAGAAGGAAAAAGAGAGTATTTCCTTGTGTGTGCCCGTGTGAGTAAATCCAAAGAAAGGAAAATAAGACGAGGAAAAAGAAAAAGAAGCTCAAGACTTCAGACTCCAGCTCAAGACACCCCAAGGCCAGGAAATAGAGAAACTAGCTGGAATAATTTCTAGTCAAAGTCTGTTTGAACTATGCTATATCAAGTTTTCTTCCTTCCTCAATACTCAAATCCTACCTAAATAAAATGAAAAGAGAGGAAAAGAGAGAGAAAGAGAAGGATTCACATTTACTACGACTCTCTTCACCATTCCGTTCCATCCCATTCACTGTGCTCACTACTCACTACTCATGCTTACCTAATAATATGGAAGGAAGATCTATATTAAATCACATCACATCACATCACAGGAAATTTAATCCAATCCAAGCCAATCCATTGCAATACAAAATACAAAGTACGAGCCAATACAATCTAATCAACTTGATTCTCATTTCTCATCCTTCCTTTTTCTCTCTCTCTTTCCTGCCTCCCTTCCTCCTACGTATGAAATATCACTTTATAAATAAAAAGAAATAAACAAAATCCATATGCTTTTTAACTCTTTTTCTATTTGGCATTTGGTATACAAAACAAAGTTGGAAAGGAGAACTAGGAATTTTATTGGCTTCCAATTTTACATGATTGTCTACAACCTTATTAATAAAAGCTGTACTAATATTTCCTACGTAGGTTTTATGCAAGAAATCCACGTACTTTTTAAACAGATATGTAAAATGATGCTCGAAGCTCGGAGCTTGTTTCAAGCATTCCACTTTGTATTAAATTCAATGATTGTTGGCTGTCTGTATAAATGTGGAAAAAAGTACACATGATAAATATCCATAGATGATGCTGATACTGATATTGAGAGGATATTCAGTTGAGTTGACTGTTGGCTGGATTTGGTTTGGTTTTGGGTTGTTTGATAGGGAGTTTGATTATGTGATTTGAATGGCGGTTCTGTCATGTGCTCCTATTCCTGTGTTCATGTGTTCATGTGTTCATCTTCGTGTTCTTGTTCATGTTCCCAGGATCAGTGTTGAGATTTGAGATAGAGTCCAGGATCCAGGATCCAGGAACCAGGGAGCGGAGACATATGAGAAATATGGCTCTCGCCAACATTTTGCTTACTGGGCAAATGTTCTCCTCCTGTTTACATGCTTTTTCATCCGCTCTCTTCCCTTCTGTACACATACTTTATACTTTATACATTATACATGCATATACAGCACGGTTTTAGCTAGTACATCTTATACGTACAAGTGTAATGCATTGACTTTGGTCTGGTTTAGTTTGGTTTAGTTTGGCTAGAAGATTTTGTGTATTTGAAGATAGGAAGATGTGTTCCTCCTCTTCCTTCTTCTTCTTGGTTTTCATCTTGGTCTTATCCTCATCCTTGTCGTCGTCGTTATTCTCCTAACAAAGATGTCAAGATAGTGAGAGACCAAAAGAGAGAGAGAGAAAGAGAGAAAGAGAGAGATTCAGAGACCGTAAATGCCGCATCCTCATTTTTCTTGTGAATTCCATGGTTACAACTCTTCCTTAGTTTAATCTCCATCCAGTTTCTATTCCCATCTTTCACTTCCCTTCTCCCCCTCCTTTTTCATGTGGATGTTCAATGCTGTATTCGTGTGGACTTGCTTTCATTTTACTCCACTTGTGTCCGGTTTCACTTTCAGCTTCAGCTTCAGCTCCAGTTCCAATTCTGGATGTTGTTGCCGGTCCTATTCTATTCCATTCCTAACATCATTGGTATCCGTATCCGTATCTAGGTTCTCCAGTTTCCAGTTTCTCTTGTTTGGGCTCAAACAAACTGAAGATGGACTGATCAGTGAATTTTTGAAATCCTCTGTATTCTGTATTCTGTACAATACATCAACATGGTTTTTGAAATGTAGACTCGAGTACCAGTTTCATATGAACATCTATTTTATATAATACATATGAATTTTTGAGAAATATGTGAGTTGCATCATTCTTGTTCAAGCTCTCAAAAGCTGTATTATGTATGTACTTGGGGAAAGTGAAATAGAGAAATAGAAATATATGTACACTGTACAGTGTACAGGGAAGTGAAGGCTCATTGAGCGTTGAAAAGTTTTTTGGCGAGAGCAACTTGCTGCTCTCATAACTTATTTTGTTGACTTGACTCGACTCGGAGAGAGGACAAGGAAAACTACTACAAACATAAAGAAATCAGAGGAAATGATAGTGATAGCAATGCTTCAAGATCCGTACTCTATATGAACATAAGAAAAGGTAGTAGTAGAGTGTAGAGTGTAGATGAAATAGAGATAGAGATAGAAAATACAGAGAGAGAGAGAGAGAAAGTCCCTGGACAAAATCTTGTACAAACATATTATATGCACTTTTCTGTTTATACACGGACTAGATAGTTTTCTGTAGTAGTAAAAGAACATTGTACATGGTACATGGTACAAGTTGGAGGGAGAAAGTTGACTGAGAGTGAGACTGAGATTGAGGACGAGGAGGAGTAGGACTGAAAGAAAATATTTATGGTCATTTGATAAGGGTCTGACTCTTCTCCCGTCTCCATGTACAATGTACACTGTACATGAAGTTTGTAGCTTGAAAATCCAAAGTACAGACTCGAGTAAAACCCTGGCTTTGGATCTAGTTTCAAGATTCAAGAATCTAGAATCTAGGTTCAAGATTAGTGCACAGCGTAGTTTAGAAAAAGCTAGAGAGCTAAAGAAAGAAAAAAGAAAGGGGGAAAGAAAACCAAACTAAACGAAACCAAAACCAAGACGAGTCCACTTTTCAAAATTTTGATCCAGATGCTGACATTTCCTCTTGTTCTTCTTCTCATCATCAGCATTATCATCATCATCATCATTTCAGCTCAGTTCGACTCAGCTCAAGTTCTATTTTTCAATATCTGCCTCCTTTGTTCTTTGTCTTCTTTGAACAATGGAGGAAATGTGTAAGCAAGTATCTGTAGGTTCTGTGTTCTAGGTATTGAGTACATACTAAATACATAAGTAGATGTTGGCTTTGTTTTTGCTCATCTCCGAATCCGAATCTTTGCAATTGAAGGAGGAAGAAAGAACACCATGTATTGATTTCCGTTTACAAGAACGGAGAACCAATTCCAATTCCAAGTCGAATACGAATTCGAATTCGAATTCGGATACGAATACGGATGTGGATACGAATCGACTTGGAGCTGGAACTGGACTTTAGTTCCACTGCTATTTGTACAATGTATGCGTTTGTTCGACCATTAGTCGGCCAAGTGTAGACAACACTGCAGACTCTAGACTGTAGACTGCAGATTCTAGAATCTAGATTCTAGACTATAAATCTCTGGTCTGACGGATCACCACTAGAAAAAATGTATGAGGAATTTTATTGGGAGAAAACGCCGCGGCGTATTTCCTTCCCAAAAAAAAACTTGAAAAAAAAGAAGAAAATGAATGGATTGCAGTGGCGGATCCAGGGGGGGGGGGGTTTGGGGGTCAGAACCCCCCCTGACGATTTTCAGCTTACACTAGGTATATTGGCGTTTTCAAGAAAAAAACTCGATTTTGGTGTAGGTATTTTGCGATTTTTCGCAAAAATGGTCTCAAAACCCCCCGTGGAAAATTTTCTGGATCCGCCACTGATGGATTGTATTTTTTATTATTATTATACTGTTTTGATTTTGATTTTGATGTTGAATTTGGATTTGGAATTTATCATCTAATTTCTATGTTTCTTTTGTTTCTTTTTCAGAGCAAGCCTTCTCTGTGGAAATTGGAGTGTTCATCAAGTTTAATTGTACTTGGGATATCCTTCCTCGCTCTATTTCACTTTCGTCTGGGTCTCATGGGTGGATTTGAGCCACCCAAGTTTTCCAAGGCGGACAACCCAACGGCTCACCACCCGTCGCTCCTCTGTCGCTTGTGTACGTTCCTCTTCCTCCCGGTGGTGAACATGGGGCTCCTCATCTACCCCTACTGTCTCAGCTATGACTGGTCCATGGATGCCATTCCAAGGGTCCAGGACTTATCCGACTCGAGGAATCTATTCACCTTCCTCTTTTACTTTTTCCTCCTCCGAAGAATCCTCTCCAGCTTGAGGATCCTCAGTAAATCCATGTCCTTGTCATTTTACAACTGTAGTGACCATGTGATGAACAGTAGATCTCGATCTCCGTCACCAAGTTGGTCATCTTCTTCTACTTCTTCATCTTCATCAGTATCAGCTTCAGCATCTTCTTCTTCCTCCTCCTCATCGTTGTTGTCGTCATCTTTTTCTTGGTGTTTTTCCTCTTCTTCTTCTTCTTCTTCTTCTCGTGTAAAACACAGTCCTAGTAAAATCCGAAGTGCAACGGCGGTCCAACTAGCAAATTCAATTTCCTCGCTGTGCAGTGTGTGTAGATTTAGTTCGACGAATCACAAGTGTAGTAACAACAACAATTCCATCTTTCCCAGTCAAAACCAGAATCATTCGAGTATGGATGAAAAAGTCGGGAATGAGATTCATCATCATCAATCTCAGGAGAAGACGACTCGATCTCAAAAACAATTTCAACAATCTCAATCTCCCGGCGCCAACCAGGCGCTGTCTAGGGAAACTGGACATGGACATTTAAAATTCATTGCATCCAACAACAATAAATTGCCCAAGACATTACGAAGACCATTTTCATCCTCATACTCCTTGCTCAACCCTTCAGCACCTCTCTGCTCTAGCAATAGCTCTAGTAGTAGTAGCAGCAGTAGTAACAGCAGTAGTAATAGTAATAGTAGCAACAGCAGTTTATCGGTGCCGCTGGAACACGGGATATTTCTCCTGGAGCTCGCTTTCCTCATCTGGCCATTTGTACCTTGTTCAAATTTATTTTTCTACGTGGGCTTCGTGGTGGCGGAGCGAGTCCTTTATATGCCTTCAGTCGGATTTTCTCTCCTCGTTGGTCATGGTTTCCTCAAACTGTGGGCGAGGATAGAGCGCCAAATTCAAAATGAACATTTAACCTGTGGTCACAATCATAATCATAATCAAAATAATAATAATAACAGTCGTCATAACGTATCTGTATCTGTTTCGGAAACGGAGTGTGAATCAAAATTAAAATTCAAGTTGAAGTTGAGTGGACCACGACTAAAGAAATATCTGCTAGTGTCTTGTGCCCTACTGGTGCTGGTTTTCCTATGTGCTCGAACTGTGAGGAGGAATGAGGATTGGAGGGATGAGGAGGAACTTTATAGTTCAGGAGTGAGTGTGAATCCACCTAAATCATGGGGAAATTTAGGGAATGTCCTCAACAGTCAAGGGAGGACGTCGGAAGCGGAAGTGGCGTATCGACAAGCACTCAAGTTCCGATCCAACATGGCTGATGTACACTACAATCTGTAAGTATTAACAATGAGTATCTATCTTTTTTATTATATTAGTAGCATGTTATAATGCGTAGAAACTTTAATCCCAAAGAAATAGTGCGTAAATAGTAATATTTTTATCGATATTTTATACTGGAGAAAGTATGGAGAAAGCATGGTGAAAGCATGGAGAAAGTACGGTGAAAGTATGGAACATTGACTTTCTCCTCCAACTTTTTCTTCCTCCAACTACAAACTGACAATACAGTTTGAAGTTTGCTCCTGTCAATAACCAGATAAATAGATGAATAGCCTATCCGATAGATCGATCCTTTTTTTTGGGTTAAGGCCAAAAGAAACCCTGAAGAAAGCAAAATGAAACTGAAATGTATACATCTATAATCTATAGTTGTATCCAGTAAATAAAAGTATAGAAGAATATAGAAGTAATATTATATATTTTACTCTGTTTTGTTCACTTTCTCTTTTTTTTCTTTATATACATTATTGAGTCTACTTGTATTGCATATTGTGTATATTTTCTACGGGCGTTTGTATGTTGTACGTGTAAAATGTCTATAAACGTATCGCACGTTGTAGTAGATCGTTGCAAAATATTGAGCGGTATCTGTTTTCACACAAAAAAAAAACTTTGTGAAATTTTTTTCCCTCTCCATTTTGATCCAAAGAAAGTTGGAGGGAAAGAGAAAGTCTTTAGCTGAGCTGAACTGAACTGAACTGAGCTGGCGCCCAAAGTGAAAGTGAAAGTGAAATTGAGACCAAAACAGAAATAGAAACCGAGCTTGAACGCTGACTTGACTTGTACATTGTACATTATACATCATATATACCAAATACCAAACACCAAACACCAAAGTCATGGAGTAATATCCAAAGTCTCTTTGACATAGTTTTTTTCCCGCAAAATGTTCCATCTATTTTCCTCTAGAAAGAATTCAATGTGGAATGTGAAATATACAATATAGAATTTAGAGCAGAATATACTTGGCACAGTGCGGTTTTGCTCCAGTATCCAGTATTACTGTAATATTGTTCATTTCCTAGCTGTCTATTAAATCTCCTTGGATAAGAATCACATCTTTTCCAAATGTACATTGTACAATGTAAACTGTACACAGCATGGAATTGTGGTGTACATATGGATTCTAGTTGTAATTTTGTTAAAATTACATGATTCCAACTCGCCTTTATTTATTTTTTTCTACAGGGAGTTTTAATCTTAAAGTTCTACTTGAGATTCAAAGACGTTTAGTTTTTAGACCATTTCCCCCATTTTATATTTTTTGTATCGTACTTTGAATTTTTAAGAACCCTTGACGGAAGTTCTAGTTGAAACTTGAAGCTTGGGACTGAAATTCAAAACTTGAAACTCTAAACTCGAGTCTTGAGTCTTATGAGATTTTCCTTGAGGAAGGTAAAGGCTGTAGAGAATGGAAGGGAAAGCTGTCATAAAATTTTGATTATGCAAGTGTCCTTGTTTTCCTCATTTTTGCAATTTTCATAAAGTATAATAATAATAATATGCAGGTTTTGATGGTGGTTTAAAATTTGACATAACAGGAGATCACATTACAACTTGCATAATTTTTACTCAAGATCTCTAACCCACAACAACATTATATTACATTCTTACTTACATCTTTGGTTCATGATGCTACTCCTTTTTGCATAAAGAATTAATGAGAATAGTCAAAGGATGCGGAATTTTAAAGAAGCAAATGTATGTTGGATTTGAATGTTGGAGGAAATGTAAATGTAAATATAAAATGGAAAAATTTATAGAGATTCCAGTTGGAAGAGACTGGGGATCTACTTGGTTTCTCCATTCTCCCCACAAACAGAATCAAACCCAAAACTAGAATCAGAACCAGAACCAGGAAATTCCACTCGGGAAAAGCCCTTCTTTTCAAATTAAACTCTGAGGAAAACGAATGTGAATGAGAAAAAGGGATGGAGAGAAATCTCTGTAGATCCCCAAAATGAATATGCATGGATTTGGGACTAAGACCAAAAAATAAGTAAAAATCTAACTTATGCTTCCCAACCTCTGCTTTAAACATAATGCTCTTCTATTTCATGTGCAATGTACAACTTGAAAGTAAAATTAAAAGATGCGGGAATGCTACATAGCTCTTCACAAGTCCAGTGTACAACCACACTGGATTTTTGTATCTTTTTGACTTCTTCAAACGTGGGTGTTCAGATATATGCAATATGTATACATTTATGTTGAATGTATTTAAGAAGAGCACCCACGTTTTATTATTCCAAGTTGTACATTGTGCAATGTACAATGTATACATTTTTTTATTAAAGGAAAAGACACAACTCGAGAGAACAACGGACGGAAAAAAAGATCTCTGCATCTGACATTTGGAGAAATAATGTAACTGCAACTCGAATAACCATGATCTGATTTCTCCTTCTGTTAAAACAGGCAAAAGAGCCAAATGCATTGTTTAAGGCAGAGAAGGGAAATATTGTATGAAAGGCAGAAAAAGATTTGCTCTTGAAAAAACAAAACATATTACAGTTGAGAGGACATTGTTTGTGTACCCGTATCATGTACAATGTACATTGTATAGGTAATCTTTTTCTCGACTCCAACTTTTCCTTGTACTTTCACTAGTTTTACTATTTTCTACAACTAGAACTAGATATTTCCAGAGTCAGTTGCACTGCTACTGTTGTTTCGAGGTTTCGAGATGTTTGATTCTTAAACTTGATTCAGTTTGGTTTAACTTGGTAATGTTCTTGAGGAATTTTGTTTACCCCATGTTTCGTTGTACAGTAGTAGTGCGGTTGAGGAGAACCCACTTCTAGTTCCTTGCTTATTATTATCCTACGCCCATCTCAACTTTCTCCTCTTTTACTAATGTTGTTACAACTACAACTACAACGTCATGTACTTTTTACTGTAGATTGTACATTGTACAAAGTTGTATTGAAACCAAACATGCAAATATATGCGTGTATTCGGAACAACAACAACTCTAATAAAAAAGTTGCAAGTAAAAATGCGTAGAACCTAACCCAGGGTTTCCTATACATAATGTATAATGTATAATGTGTACATTGTACAGTGAACAATGTCAAAGGCGTGAGCTTTCTTTTCTCCTTTTTCTACTAAAACTACAACCGAGAACCACAGAGGAGATTGCATGTGTGGTCCCATTATGATATGACACGAACGAGAGTGAATGAGACAGGGGCCAGAGCAAGAGCAAGAGCAAGAGCAAGAACAAGAGCATGAGCATGAGAAAAAGTAAAAGAGTTGAGCTCGGGTGAACTTGGCTCAGTCAGGCAGGCTTGACATGTACAATGTACATTGTATATTGTATATTGTATGAATGAACATGGAGAAGGTGTGAATGAATAATTGAACAAGTTTAATTTGCATACATGAATCTAGAATCTAGAATAAACGTACTCTATGTTATTTTTTATATGTATATCTTAACATTTGTTTTGGTTTGTTTGAAATACAGTGGCCTCCTCTTGGAAGGACAAGGAAGACTGGAGGAAGCATTGAGTTCCTATCGATCCGCCATTCATTTTCGACCTCTACTTGCCCGTAAGTCATTTTTCATTTTTTACTTACTGGTCCTCCATAGTTTAAGTAGTATTAGAGTAATTTAGCTTTTAATGAAGGTCAGACAATCAAGCATCCAATCACTGAAAATCGTTTGCTAGATTTTGATTTCCCCTGATTTTCAATTATTGTACCAAAAGCACAGAGTAAAAGAGTGAAATAGTAAAAAAAAACTTGGTAGTGTAGTGTTTGTGTTTTGTCAACTGTGAGAAACAGTAATTTTGTCCGGAAATTCGAAACTCGAAAGTTGAAAGCCGGAAAAATTCAGGAAAAAAGAGGTGATGCTCTTTGGTGATGTGGAGGATTTTAATTCGATCTGGGTTTCTCCAGCTTCGTACTTTATACTTTGTTTTTTAGAGTTCTCGCGATTGTAAGAGCAGAGATATCTACGATTAGGACAATCAGTAGCTTGTATAGGAAGGAGGCAGTGGGCAGTAAGTAGTAAGTAGTAACGACGTTTGACAGGTTAACATTTGGAGTGGATAAAGATTTGTAGGAAGGAGATGGAAAAATACCTGTAGTTTGTACTTTGGGCTTAATGCCTCACCGGTCTGGACTGGACTAGAATCTAGAATGTAGAATGTAGAGTGTATTGTATAGAATCTAGATTCTAACCATTGAGCTGTCTTGTCTCCTGTTAGTTAAGATAAAGATTTGTTTGTGTTTGCGTGCCTTGTTGTCTTTTTATTTCCTGTTCCTCTTGTACTCCACGATATTGTCTGCCATTGTACTGTATTGTCTTGTTTTGTAAGTACACGTTTCCTTTATTCTTGTAACGTGATAAAACAAGATAGAAGATAGAGGATGACCAACCAACCAAACAAACAACACAACAGAATCGAGCAGTTAGCAGTTTATTTCATTCTACTCAACTCAACTCAACTCAAGTTAACTCAAAGATTCTTTGTGTTTTTTTTTTGCTTTGTTGGTACTTGAACTTTTTCAGTTGATTTTCTTCTCTTGTCTCTTGTCTCTTGTATTTTCCCCTGTAATTCTCTCACTCACTCACAACCAACTACAACTACAAGTGCAACTACTTTGAGCTACTTTTTCTGCCTACTTGAACTCAAAAAAGGGAGAGAGGGACAAGGAAAAACTGCGTATTCGGTGAACAGTGTACACTTTGTGGAAGATACACACGTGTATAGATATAGGTATGTTCTTGTGATAAATGCTCAAACGTATGTACAGATGGAGAGCTGTAAAGCGGGGGAGATTGAGATTGGGATTGAGAGTTGCTATCGCAATCTCTATTTGCTATTTGCCCTTGATGAAATGTAAACATTAGTGGATCATTTTGACTTGTAAGTTCTTCCTTCTCCTTCGTCTTTCTCTTCTTCATGTATTTTGGTATTTGATATCTTTAGCTACTTTTTCATCTTACGTGATCCAAAGTTGAGCTAAATTGAGCAGACTGGAGCAGAACAGAACAGAGCCGAGTTGAGTTGGGGTGAGTTGAGTGTTGAGCGTGTACCTTCCGTTTCTTGTACTTGTACTTTTACTCTTCTTCTTTCAGTCACTCTTCAATCTTCAACCTGCACTCTTCAGCTTTCCTTATCTTAGACACTAGACACACACAGGATGAGCAATTTAAGTAGTTGAACATGGCACATATGCTCAGTGTACAATCTACAATCTACAGTCTACACACATGCGATACCTTGATATACATCTATATGCTCATATTTGTATTCTGCTCATTCCAAATCGTCCATGTAAACTCAAACTTTCCCCTTGTTTTCACAATGACGGCTATATAGAAAATAGAATGAGGATGAAAACACCAGCACCAGTAGAAAAATAAGATGGAGAAGAAGAGCAAAGGAAAAGAGTTTGTAAGTGATCAAATGAAAAAAAAAGTCCAAGATTCTTCCTCTTTACTTTCTCCACTGTGCTTTCACTTTTTCTTCCTCTCAAAATACATACATGCATTTTGTACGTACATAGACATGAAAGTACATAAGTACATAATTTGGCCGTGTTTGCTCATTCTATTCCACAGTCTACTGTCTACTGTACTTCACTTAACTTTACTTTAAGTTTTCTAAACTATCTGTGGATAATTCGTTGAAGATGTTTTCTAGACGATGGAAGATGGTGTATGATTTTATATGGAATGGAATGGAAGAGAGAATAGAATTTGGAGGAAAAGATTCCAAGACTCCAAGACTCCAAGACTCCAAACTTGCTTAAATTTGTTTGTATAATAATATAATGTAGCTTAACGAGAGGAAGGAGGTTGGATTTGGATTTGGATTTGGGTGTACGTATAATGTAAAATGTATAAGCTCCGATTTATGTACGCTGGAGCAAACTTTCTACATTCTACATTCTACACTCCAAATTAAATCGTAGTAGATAGTCGCAGTAGTCTTAGTAGTAGTAGTGCCGGAAAAGGAAAAGGGAAAAGAAAAGGAGGATAAGAAGAATCAGGAGCAGGAGGAGTAAGAAAAAGAAGAAGAAGAAGAAGAAAACATATAAGAGAATTCCATTTCACTTTATTTACGTTCATCCACTTCCTACAAGTTTCCTCTTTTCTCCCATTCTTTCTCTTCTTCGCACCTCCTCCAGGCAAATTCTTTCTCATTTCACTTCAACTTCCTCACTCTCTCACTCACTCTATCTTTTTGTCTCTCATGTACAAAGTACATTGTACATAATACATAGACATAGTTTTCCCTCCTTTTAAAACTTACTTAGTTTTCATATTCAAAATAAATGGAAGAGTTCCATTTCAGTCATCAGAAGAAGGAAAACTATGTACAACGTACAATGTACTTTGTACATTTGATATTATGCATTTTTTCTACTTTATTCTGACACTGCTACAGATTGTACTGTACTTTTAATGTAATGTAATGCACTGGGATGTGTGATTTGAGTAACTTTGCTCTGCTTTGGTTTGAATCTCAAACTCCAACTCAAACTCAAACTCTAAACTCCATTTTCAACTTTGTTCTTTACTCTTCATTATTTTTTTTCTTGGAATGTGTGTTGTAATCATCATCACAATAGTATTATTTTTACATTTCTCTCTCAAACAAAAAAAAAGGGAGAGAAAAAAAAATAGAAAGAAAAGAAATAGCTGTCTTGAAAAATTATTATTATGGCTATTCATATATTACAAATGATTTCGAATAATTAACCTTGTTTCGTGTTCCAGGGATGAAAATGAAAGTATTATGGAGAATGGAGAAAGTAAAAAGTTTCAAAGGAGCGGGAATTCCTACTTTGTAGATTTGTTTCATATTCGTATTCGTAGTCGTATTCAGCTTCAGATTCATATTCATGAAAAGACAAAGTACAGAAGTAAAAGTAAGTAACTTTCTTTTCCGCCCGCTCGCCTTCCTCCTCCATCCTCCATTCGCCAGTCGTAGTTTTTATTAGGTTGATTTTCTTAAAACTTGTGTTTTCTTGAATAAAGCTCCACACATAACCGTCTTCATTGCTTTTATGTTCTTTCCCTTTGTTTTGGTACTTAATAGGAAGTGGGCGAGTAGTTAACACATGAACTTTGGAATTTTTTATTGTACTCACAAATACAAATACGAATACGAATGAAAATATTCCAGTGTGTTGCGTTCTCACAAAATATTTTTGATATTCAACAGATTTTCTCAGACTTGTGTTATCATTCTCCTTTTGTACAAGAAGCTTTATACAGTATACAGTAAATAATTTCTAGCTTTTTAGGTTTTATGGTTCTTTATAATACAAGAATGAATGACGAAAAAGAACAAGAAGACATAGAAGAAGAAAAAGAAGAAGAGGAGAAAAGAAAGTCGAAAGAAAAACAAAGTTGGTTGGAAAATAAAGTTAAGCAAGTTTCCATGATTCCATGAGGTAGTGGTGGTAGGTGTGAATCTAGCTGAAATAACTTGTTTTGTAGTGCTTCTGAATTACATTGGCCATTATCCTCTCGTGAGTAGCTAGTAGTATCTACAGATGAGGAAAAGAAAAGAAAGAAAGAAAGAAAAAAAACTTTTCTTGTTCTATAGTACGAATGCGACTACGAGTACTTTCACTCCTTCACGACCAACCAAACAAAGCAAGAAAGAGAAAGAACGAAAGGAAAAAAGAGAAAGCGAGGGGAAAGAAAAACAAACTTTTCAAATTTTATCCAAAGTTTAGCCAGTTCATAAAATTTCCACTATGATAGAATAATACAAAAAAGTGCAAGTGTACATAAATTCAAACTTATTCACTGAACATTGTACACTGTATACTTTTGAATATTTATTCCAGATCTTAAGCTTACACACTGTACAGTGTACAGGCTACAGAATTTCAAACCAAACCAAACTAAAGCAAACATTCAAATTTTAAAACAAAGACTAGTTGATTGTTATAAAACGAGTTTTATTACAGGAAAAATAAGGCATGTTTTTCATTACAACTGATCAAATTCATACTTGTAGCATCAAAAGTTTAGGATTTTAAGAAAAATGTTTACTAGCGTAATTTTCTTAGCTCACCCACTCAATCATTGAATTACTTCACAAAAAGCAAGATAACAATGTTGTACCGTTTTATATTATCTTTTGAACCTTTTCTACAGGTTGTCAAAATACAGTTGAAGGATTTTATTTCAAACAAAGATGCAAAAAAATATTATTTTCTTTTTCCTTCCTTTTAGTCAAAAGTATTCAAAATAAGAAAACTATTCCAAGTATCTAAATTATGGTCACAATGCTTATTATTTATTAGGCTTTCGTTCTTCATTCTTCGTATGGTTGTAAAACTCAGTCTCAGTTTCAGTTTCCCTGTAGTTTTATCACCAGTTTGTCAGCTTGTCAGCTTGTCAGAAATATCACGTTGGACTTGAGGATTTCAGCTGAGCTGGAAGAAAACTACTAATTATAATAATTACTACTATATTATTACTGAGTATTAAGTATTGCTTATGCAACGCTCTTTTACTGTCTACTTTTACATTGTACATGGTAGGTTGTAAATATAAATGGAATGAAATTGGATGAAAGGATGGAATTTCAAGCATTCACATCCAATATTCAACAGTCAACATGAGCATGATAGTAATAATACAGTCAAATTTTAATAAGGATAATAATAATAATAATAATACTACTACTCTTTGTCTTGTCTCTTTCGGTTTGACTTTAAACCAAACCAAGCCAAACCAAACGAAATCCAGCTACTGTTGTTTTTCAGCTCCATTTCCTTCCCTAAAATACAGGAGACAGTGTACAGTACACAGTGCATGACAATATTTAATATCTAAACCCGAAGCTAAGAGAGCAGTAAAGACAGAATGTAAAATGCACATTGTACATTGTACATGAAATTTAGAATTCAATCCACACTACGAGACAACATATGAAGGCAATAACAGAAAATAAAGGGAAGGAAAGAAAGAGAGAAGAGCGAGTGAGGAAAAGACAGTCACTGAGTCAGTCAAGAGCATCGTATTATCGATCTAATACAACTCACTATAGCTAGATAGCTAGCTGCTTGGCTGGTTTATTCCCTCACATTCACTTCAGTTTCATCCAAAGACCGCAACTGCATGTTCAATGTTCAATGTTCACTGTTCAACCTTCAATGTAAAAGTGAACGTGGAAATGTTTGAGTGTTGTATCTATATTCTATATACATGCGAGGACGCCAGCACGACACATAATATACAGATATACAGGAACTTGGAGACAGAGACACTTTGTACAAAATTATATGAGACTGGATTGAATGTATATTAAAATACAAGTTAAAATACATTTCATGTCAGGGAAATCCTTTCACTGAAATCATACATAATTGTGAGTTCTGACTGGTGCTGGTGACTTTAGCAATTCCTTTGATTTTAGTATAAACTTTGGTGGCTTCATCTTCCCATTCTATCACAGCTCACAAGTCACAAGTCAGTTCAGTTCAGCTTAAAGTATGTCTCTCAGACACAGGTACTGCAAAAATACTTGTATGACAAACATACAGAAAGATATACAAGTTGTAGAAATGAAATATCTCAAATGCCTCAAATGAAATTCAATCGATTCTGGGTATTTTCAACAACATTTAAAGTTCATCAAACAACTCATTTATTGGGATGACTTGTATAACTTGTTTTGTAAACAATAAACAAGTATTTTGATTATCAATTATCAATTGATTACTTTTACTTTTTGCTCCATATGGATTTTATCAGAACTTATAAGTATAAACTTTTTAAACTTTTTGGATTGAAAATCCGAGGATAAATTTGCACGGTTTTGCAAACGTCCCTAAAATCCGTGAGTTTCTACGAGTTTCCTGAAAATGATGCAAATAATACAAATACTGTCGTTGGAAACTTTTTGATAATTTCTGCTGCACTAAATTCTGCTGCTCCATAAAAAGAATGAATTGAATTGAGCCGGAGGACAAAATGTTAGCTGCAGTAGTTATACAAATCAAATATTTATCAAACAGTCGTTTTGTTTGCTTTGTTTTGTTTTGTTCAGTTGAAAGTTTAAATATTCTAGATTCTAAATTCTAGATTCTAGAGTTATCGTACTTTAGCTTTGTGTAATTTGGCTTTGGAAAGAAGCCCTAAGGATAAAACAAGAACAAAATGGGTTTTCTGTACATGGTATATGGCACACAAAACATAAACTCGTACACGTTGTACAATGTACAATGTACAGCGTACAATCTACAAGTGTTAAGATGTCTGATATTAAAATTTAAATGGGTCTGGTGTTCAAAGGGAGGTTCAAAGTGAAAGTGTGTTTCATTTATTTGAACTGGCCGTTGTGAGTTGTGAGTACTGAGTACTTGAATATTTGAATAGGAAACAACATAAAATTGTAGACACAACACTTACTTGAATTTTAAAGGAGAACAACGACGAAAACAAGAAGAACAACAACAACCAACGACTTGATTATGGTACGAGAACGAGATAATTTGCCTACCAGTCACAAACTCACCACTGTTTGAGTTTGAGTTTGAATTTGAGTTTCAAGTAACAGCTTGAACTTTCTTAAATAGTCTCTTCATTATTTAATTTAGTCTTTAGTATTTTCTTCAAAGTCAAAAATAAACAAGGTTCAAAACTGTACAAAAAACATGTCACTAATTCACAAAGGAAAATGACACAACATAACAAACAAACAAACAAACAACTGCAGTAGTCAAATTTCGGGCGTCAAACAGCATTCGTCTAAATGAACAGTTGGTTGACTTTCCTCCTGTCAATGTCAGTGTCAGTTATATATCAGTATATGGTAAATTCCTTCGCACTTCATTCCTGTCCAAATTAGTTTAATTGACCTGTAGTTACGACACAATTTACAAGGATGGCTTAATTAATTTTTCAAAAGTTTTGCTCAACTTTGAATTTACCCCAACCTTTCTAAAACATTTTATTGAGAAAATAACTAATAATTCAAATAACATTATTATTATTTGATTTAATTACATTTTTTACACATTTAATTACACTTTTTTACACTGTTATGAACTATGATTTGTGAGAAAGATAAAATGTAAAAGGTAGATTAAATATCGTAGATTTTGATCATTTTTTCTCAATTCTCCATGAATAAACTTTGTCATCTATCATGTATTTTTGAAAGGTTCAACAGCGAATGTGCATTTCATATTCAAAGTAAATTACTATTGTGACATGACACAAAAAGACACTCCTTTGCATGCCTTCTTGTATTTGTATATTTGTATTTGTATTGTGTACACATACACTTACATTCGCGTGCACACTCTGAATCTGGTTCTGGCTCTGACTCTGAATCGGAATTTAGATTTGAATAGAATTGAATTCTCCGTCACAGCACGTAATATTTATTTATTTGCGTAATGTTTAGGGTACGAATGCCGCATATCGAATGCCGACAGACTTTCTCCTTCAGGAAATTCTATTCTATTCTATTGTTGAACCTGCTCTGTCTAGTTTCTACTTTCTAGTCTACTCTTGTGCATTGTGCATAAGTACATGTATCAATAATACTTGTATTATTTGCCGTCTTGCTGTTGCTGCTGCTGCTCGTCATATAATATAATATAATGTTGTACTGTATTGTGTGTTGTGTATTACTTATTGTGTGTTCCGTCCTCTGTATAAACAAACAAACTTACAAGTGAGCATCAGGACTGCCAACAGCCAACAGCAAACAGAAAACAGAAAACAGGGACAAGAGCAGTGAGCAGTGAGAGGTTCATGAAAAGGAATGGCATGGCATGGTATGGATGAATGTAATTATATTGAGTTGCAACCACTATGTTTTCCTCTCAATTCCATTCCATTTCATTCCTCTTATATTCTCTTCTCCTTTCTAGTCTATTCAAGTCTGTGTAATATGTGTGATTACAGCTGAATGTTGAACAGCTGAATAGAAAGTGTCTGCCTTCGCATATATAATATATATTTATATCTATGTATACATTTCCTTCTTCTCCTCTTTGCTCAACACTCTACACTCTACACAGACGAATGTGTGATATGCTGTGACTGTGCCTGTGAAGTACAAAGAATGAAGAATGAAGAAGATGGAAATGGAAAATGGAAATAAAGAGAGAGAAGCTTCCTTGGTTTGTGTATGACTATTGGACTATTCAGAATGCAGCAGTAGCGAGTGGAGAGGCAACAGGAGTGAGATAAAGTGTACAATACAATGCATGCATCTATATACATATGCAAGAACTGGAACCAGAAACTCACTTGAAATAGAAATAGAAAATAGAGAAGAAGGAGAAGGAAGAGTGACTGAGAGAATACAAGAGAAAGTCGATTTGCATCAAGATTTCCTATTTATTATGTGCTCATGAGGAACGTGAACGTAGACTGAACGTTGAACTGAGAGTGAAAGAGAAGGAGAGAGTGTGTGTGCTTTTCTCCTTTCTCCTTTCTCTTTCTCTGCCCGTCTCCCATCAATTTCAAATAGCCTTTCCACCAACCATGAATCTTACACACTTTCATTTGATTGGCTTCCAAAAAGCATAAGAACAGTGGAAGGAACAGAGGAAGGAAAGAATAGAGTGCATGTAGATTGTAGTTGCCATAAGTTGCCTCATAATATAATATAATATGGTATCAGTTGAGCTGCAGTGGCCACAGCACAACACACAACACAACACAACATAGAACATACATGCAACAATACCATCATCATCATCATCATCTTTTCACTCTTGTTCCTCTTTGTCGTCATGCTTACTTTGATTTACAATATACATAAAACACGCATATTTATTATACTTGTCACAGAGGCACAGAGTAAAAGAGTGAAAGAGAGGAGGTATTCAAATTCAAATGGATCTACAATCTACATGAACATGAGCATGAGAATAAAAGTACCTACAACACTTTCAGGAAGTAGCAAAAGACGTGTAAGGTGCTCTATCTATCTATTTTCTTCCATCTTTCGTCTTTGCAAAATTCATCTGTGTTACTGCTCCACACATGCCTACATGTATGGAACAGGAAAGAAGAAACAAAAAATAAGAAGCATAGCTTAGAAAACAGAGTAGACGGATTTTTATGGGTAATAATAAATATAATGAAAAACACATGCAATTTATTATATATTATATATTATATTATGCATCATGCAGATGACGAGTAGTGTAGTAGTGTGGAGTGAAGTGGAGTGGTGTGGTCTGGTGGGGTAAAAAGTCTAGTGGCAGTTTACCGTTAGTGCTTCTCAAATCCATTTTCCTGGAATATTCAACCATCCATCTATAATATGCAATCCATACTCTGTACCCTATACTCTGTACATCATGGAATATTACAGATATAAAATGCCGCACTGCATTCCAATACACTGTACACTGTACATTCTACAATGCACTTTCTTCTGTACTGTTTTGTATTGTACTATATAATATTATATGTGGACGCATGGATGCTCCTTCTTCTTTTGCTTCTCCTTCTTCTTCTCACTTGACATGAGTAAGAGTATGGGTATGAACATGAACATGAATGAGCAACACATGCGGCTTTTATTCCGCCTACTTATAACCTTCTCTCTTTCAACTCCACTCAAGTCAACTGAACCAGGACACACTACGATCTACAATCTACAGTCTACAACACTTTCTTGATGCTCCTGATGCTCCTGAATAGGATACGGAATATTGAATTCTTAAATCAAAGCCAGAGATAGTAATAACGATAACATGATATTGCTTTTTCCTCCAGTTTTTCCCCTTTCCTTTTCCTTTTCCTCTTGCTGTGTGAACTAGACAATTTCAAGTGAAATCCAATCCATTGGAAAGGATGATAAAAGGTTGTAAACAAGACACAAGACACAGCTATAGCGTACATACGTTTTGCGCGAATCTTCCTATATTAAAATAGTCGATAATAGAAAATCTGTTGCAAATTTTAAAAGTTAGTGCTGCCAACTATGCACTATAATTATATTACAGGTTTTTGATAAATTTGATGAAACTTCTACTCCCTCTTTCAAAGCAGAAAACAGAAAACAGAGAAACACCGTACTAGTAAACTAGAGAACAGACAACTTTTGAGCTTTTGGCAAGGAATAGAAATGTGCAAAATAAGGAATATTCATACTTATTATTATTATTATTATTATAAAAGGTACTTATATATAAAAAGATACATGCTCCCAAGGAAAAGGAGAATTGGGATTCCTTCATTCATTTAAAATGATGATGATTTATGTACAGGATTTCTCAACTTTCCTACTTCTTCCACAGCCAAAAACAGCTAGAGTAGAGCAGTTACTCCTTTCACTCTGAAACAATAATAATAATAATACTAATAATCACAATACTAAAACTAATGGTAATAGTAATAAGGATATCCGTGAGAAACCTAGACGAAGACTTAGACACTAGACATTAGACATCCATACTCCGTACTCCATACACATACACCATACTTTTAGACTGACGCGTTTCCTACATGAAATATGAATCCCATTACACATTTTGCTAAGGTCATTCCTACCGATTAGAACACAGAGGAATGGGAGTAAAAGTAACAGTGAGAGTGAGAATGAGAATGGGAGTCAGGGAGGAAGAGAAAGCTCCTGGCTGACTCCAAATCCGGAGAAACGGAGATAAAACACAGACACTAAAGTGACGGCTAGAGCTTACACGTTATATTTCTCCTTGGAATATTACAGACAGTATTAGTATTATACTATTTCTCATCTTTCCTATTTCTTCTGTACTTTATACTTTGTACTTTGTACTTTGTGCATTGTACGTTGTACATTGTATATTTTACATTGTACATTGGCTCAAATTGTTTTGGACATTCTTCTTCTGACAGCAACTACTTTCTCTTTCCTCTTTTCTCCTTTCTCTTTACTATTTCATAGTCACAGTCAGTCTCCGCCATAAACAAAATTACTAGAATTGCCAACCGCCAAATTCTTGAAAATATCTGTATACGCCGAGTCCGGAACATGGAACACTGAACAACTGAACACATTTATGTAATGGAAAATTCACATTTCAAAACTCGGAAAACCACCTTGAATAATAACTATAATAAATAGTGGTGCACCGGGAGAAATACAAGAAACGGGTAATTATTAAATAGGCAACGTATCATTAATATCAATCTACTCTGAAGGAAATATTATGACTTGGAATTTAAATTTAAGCTCCAACTACAACTACAGCAAGAACTATAAAGTACAGAGCGTAGAGCTAGAGCCCAAGGAATACTTCCGTTGTCAGTTTTAAACAAAGAATTTCTTTGAAACCTCCAACAATTTACAATAACAAAAGGAAAAGCAAAGAAACTCACTAAAAATAGAAACTAAAGCTAACACTGAATTTTGCAGAATGAAATGAAAATGGGCTCGGAATTTTGTATTGTGAAAGTAAAAATAAAGTAAATTGATAGCGTTCTGACATCCAAGTACAACAAGTCCAAAGCTGCACAATTTCTTGGTGGACATTAAATCACAGGGTAAATTTGTGTTGCTAAATAAATGTACAGCAGTAGAATGGCAAAGGCAAACATCATTTATTCATCTATTCTGGTTTCTGATTTCTGGTTTGGCGGATGTAAATATAAAATAGGAAACAATAGATACATTTTAAAGTGTAAAAAGTTTTGAAAAGACAATGACCCAAGGAAAGACAAAGGGAAAAGCTGTATATCTTGTGTTGTTTTACTAAAAACTGTTGTACAAGGAAGAAAAGAAAGAGGAGAGGGAAGAAATGAAGGAAAGTGTTGCAAAATATAGGAAAGTATACACAAGTGCAAAGGAAGTACATTTGCATGAGAAGAAACAGAAGAACTTGAAGCTGGGGGCTAAACCCTTTTGGAGCAGAGTGAACAATGAACAATGAACAATGTTCTGTATTTCCTCTCTTCTCTTCATCCTGGTTGCGCTTATAAAATATGGCAATTGTATTTAAACTACTCTTCCCAGTCATTATTTTGGAAACTGTCTTTTTGAAGGAAGAAAAATGCGACGAGTGTCCATGATAAATTTTGTCAGATCCTCTTCCTCTGCGTAACAATTTCCATTCTCCCTTCTCTATTCTCTGCATTGCTTTTCTAGAATCTAGAAACTAAAATTTAGAATGTGGAATTGTATAGTTCATTCTTGTTCTTCTCCTTCCCACGTTCAACAGCACTTTTCCTCTTCCTCTAAACTTCCTTTGTCTCTTTCCAGGTTTGTCTCCTCTTGTTATAAATAAAAGGACAAAGTATAGTGTACAGTGTACACTGCACAATTTCCATGTATACTAATACTTGTGTGTAGTTCTATTTCATCTTGTTTTGGAAGTGAACAAGGCGGCCTGAAACAACTATTGCGGTCGCTCACAATCTTCCTTCCGCTTTGTTTTTCCTCTCTTCTTTTTACACCATTTCTTATACACTTTCTTCTTTCTGCTTTGTGCTTCTATCCGTGACTGAGTGAGTGTAGAAAAGAAACAAGTTTTTCTCTTTCTTCCTTTCTTTCTTTTCTCCCCTTTCTCCTTTTCTTGGGTCTTCTGCCCGGCAGCAACAGATGGTGAATTCGTGGCGAATGTTGAAGGGAAAGTAAAGCTAAGCTAAATAGACAATACTAGTGTCCAGCTCCAGTTTGTTCCTTTTGTCTTTTATCTGTCGTACAAAAGAAAATTGTACATTGTACACAGCTTGGAAAAAATTACAAATTCAGTCATTTTCATTTAAATTTTTAGTGCTCGTCAAAGTTTGCTCCGGTGTATTTTTTCTTTCAGATTTTTTCATTCAAGATCTGATTTCAAGTTTATGAGCAATCAACAATTAAGAAAAAGAAAAAAGTATGTATAGTATAAAACTGTGTTGATTGTTGATGTTTTTTTTATCCACTTGTAAAAACTCTAAAAAAAAGGGCAGGGTTTTACATTTATGCTTTTGGTATAAGAAAGTGGAAGGGTTTTTCTATTATAATTGAAATGACTCTAGAGTCTAGAGTCTAGAGTTTTGAGCATCGAGCTTCCTCACTTTCCTGCTGCATTTGCATTCACATTCAAATTTACTCGCACATTTATTCTCCGGAAAACGTCTGTAAATTCTTCTTCTCGTTCAGTATAGTTGACTCCAATTCCAGTTTCAGTTCCAACTCCAGCAGCCAACAGGCTCAAGTTCAAACAAGTAAAACATGTACACTTCATGTACAGTGTACATTGTACATTGTGCATGCAGAGATGAGAGAAGAGAGACGCAGTTGAATCGTGAAAGCAGATGCACAAGTCCTGAAGCATGAATTCTCATAACATGTTACCCAGATTATTCATTCTCCTTGGAAAAACTTGCAGATGCTACATATGCATGAGTGAATGAATGAAAAATGTTGCTTATGCACAAAGTTTTCAAAGTAGGAGGAAGTGGGAAGAATACACAAGAAGAATGTAGAATGGAGAATGCACATTGTATATGACTTTGGATGCAACGTACATAAATGTAATATCTCCATATACTATGTGCAACTTGCTATGCGCTATGCGCTATGTATTTTGACATCAATATGCAACGACTCTTGATTTTCCTCTTGTACAATAAATTAATGGTGTTTCCTTGTAAGTTTTGACAAGGGGAGGGAAAGAATATAAATGAAAAGGGAAAAAACTAGAAAACTAGAGAGTGACTCTCTTCTTTCTTTCTTTCTTCTGGGCTTCTAACTTCTTTCTAATTTTAAACGAACGGAATAAAATGTGTGGAAAAGTTTTTAAATTAAGGATTGAGAAAACTTGTACAATTTTTTAATAATCAGTGGAAACCGAAAGGCGTTTGACGCTTGACGTTTGGCATTTGGCATTTGACGTTCAACATTTCAAATCCAAATCCAAATTCAAAACTCAAAGTTCGACACGTATCCACTGTACTTTGAAGTGCCTCTCGATTCTAGACTTTGAAAGAGCTTCTTCCAATCATTAGGCACGGATTAATTTTTTTACAGCCCCTTTAATTATACAGCTGCCGCCACTTGTATTTGTATTTTCCCCATACATTTACCAGAGTAGTTTTTACTTGCTATTCATTCCCATTTTATACTTTGATATTGCTCCTCATTCTTTATACACAAAAAGTTCAAATGGGTATTTAATGAAAATGAAAATTCAAAGGATTTAAAATATGCATAATAAGCTTTTCTTTTCTTTCTTTCTTTTTCTTTACAGCTGCTTATCTGAGTACTGGTCAAGTATTGACTCGACAAGGGAAGATCCGAGAGGCGATGGAGCTCTATCAACAGTGCTTCAGATTGTCTGAGGAGGGAGTGAAAGACTTGAGGATGCACATTGAAGCAAAAGTGTCCGCCTTACTGAGATATGGAAAGCTCCTCGTGGAGGAAAATGATGATCCAAGAACTGCAATCGGAGTCTACAGGAAAGCCGTCAAACTAATGCCACCCAACTTTTCCCAAGCACAGGTCAGTGGAATGGAATTTATCTATGATTTCATCATGCATACACTTATACAATTTATTTTATTTTCACACCAAATAAAGTATTTTAAAGATAGCTTCTTTTTTAAAAAAAAGGTTAATATGAAAATTGAAAGGGATAGTTGTGTTATTTCATTAAAAAAGTCCGCATATTTCATAAATATAGGAGAATCTAATAAAATGTAGCAATAAAATTTGTTACACTTTTTACACAATAATCATCAATGTCTTGAGTCTTGAGTCTTTATCTGTAGAATACATGGAAATAATACATATATCATGTTATATGACATGTCATCGGAATGTTGGAGGTACAAATGAGAGGACGAGCAAATGCTTCCATCTTCCATAGAGTAATTGATTTTTATTGTCAGGCTGTGCAGAGTTGAGTTGGGCTGAGCACTGAACATTGAACAAGTGTAGACAAGATATGAGATAATATGAAATGAAGGAAATGTAGAACATTCCGTGCAGCTTGCTCTTGATTCCCAACTCAACTTAACTCAAGACTCTCGACTTTCGACTTTCTCCTCTCGACAACTTTCTCCATAACATTATTCTCAAACTGTTTCTTTGACTTTGACTTTCACTCGTACTTCGACTTGGAGAATGGAGAATGGAGAAAGTAGTGGAGGAAAAGAGAAAGTCAAATTGGAATTGGAATTGGAGTAAAAGTTATTGTGACTTTGGACTTTGAGTTGTACTGTGTTGAGTTCTTTTTAGATACAGATATCTACACTACAGAAAAAGGAGAGAAAAAGAGGTTGATTCCGATTCCAACTTCAACTCCAACTCCAACTACTGTGTGTTGTGGGTTGTGGATATAAGTACTATAAACTATAAATAATCATAGTGGAGGATGCATGTCCTGTGATACGTTCTGTGCCACGCGAGGCAATTCCGATTCGCGTGGCATGATATTCTACATGTAACATGTAACATGTATGATGTTGGCCTGGCATTGGAATCGACATTGGCATTGGCACTGGCATTGGTTTCAACTCCTCAACTCGGCTCGGCTCAGTGTTGCACTGCTAGGAAAGTGACCATAAAGATGGAATTGAAGGGAAATTCGAGTTAGATGTTCTCGGGATTGGGAAGGCAGTCTGGGATTTATGATGGTAATTTAGAGCTTCACATAAATGACTGTAGTAGATTATTCAGTGGATTTTCTCTACTCAGTTTTCTCCTTTCCCCTCCTCATTCTCCTCATTCAAAGCCACATCTGAACCCACCAACTCCAGAATCTAGAATCTAACATCTCACATCTAGAATCAAAACCAGAACCAGAACCAGCATCAGCATCAGGAACATCATCAGCTTAAACTCTATTCTCTACTGCATTTAGTACAACCCGTAGAATTCCTCTCTTCCTCGTTCAGTGTAGTTTGTAGTTGGTAGTTTGTAGGTTGTAGGTATACTACAAATGCATCAAGCTCATTAGGAGGATAAATAATTACACGATGAACTAGCTGTCTTACGACTAACCATGCCAACACAGCAAAACACAATCCAATACCTAATACAGTACTGTACGCAGGAGGAAATCTGTCTGGTAGAGCAAGGAAAAGTGGCAGATCCAAGTTCAAGGGAAGGGAAGAAGAGAGAACGAAAAAGAGAGAAGGGTGAGGGTTAGAATGCTAGGTTGTTAGGATATTAGGATGCACTGTCTACTGTCTACTGTCTGCTTGTAGTGTATCTATAATTACGGATAGAAAAGTTTAGCCTCCTCTTCTACATTCCACATACATGTATCCCGGATCTAACGTATTTACAAGAGAATAATTGACTGCACTTTCACATAGACAGTCACTACCACCACCATCATCATTATCATCATCATCATCATCAGCAGCATCAGCATCATTATTATCATCAAGTTGCTCACATGCGTATCCGCATTCGTATGCGTGCAGCTACATCCTACAGATATTACGTTGTATATGCTACAACAATAAACAATGATAAAGAACTCTTCTATCTATTCTAATCAAACTTTCCCTTCTTCTTCCAATTCCCATTTCTCTTCATATGGGCTACACACACAATGTGCAATGTACATTAATGCAGTTTGCAGTTTGGAGTATGTTTGACATGACCCTTGACTTGCATTACCTCATTTGTTTTGTGTTTTGTACAATGGAGGATGGATGTTTTTCACAAAGTTTTATGACGAAACATGCTTAAAAAGACTCAACTTTCCGAGGAAGGCCAAAAGACAAGGAAAATGTTCAATGTTCAATGTTCAGCTTGTACACTTTCAACTTGAAACTACACATGTGAAGCCTCATCTGATCTTTATGCTGAACTATGAACTACCGTAGAATAGACAATTCCGTTTTATGTTTTATGTTTTGATCATCTCCATCTCCTTGGAAAATCATAAACTGCGTCATGCATGATACAAAAACAGGAAGATGAAAATTCACAAGTTTAGAAATTCCGAAATTCTGAATGAGGTGTTACACGCAAGTGGATCTAGAATCTAGAATCTAGTTTGTAAAACGTAGAACGTGGATATTTTGTTCATGCATTCATTTTGAATAGCCCATAGCCCATGTTAAAAGAAAACAGGAAGCACAAGAAAGGATGAAGATGATGATGTCCTTTGAAAAAAGTAGGAGCATTGAGAATGGGTTGAAAAGAGAAAGAATAACACTGAACTTGTATCTGTGTTTGAACTGGAATTTAAGGCTGAGACAAAATCCAGCAGTTGAAGTAAAATGCAAAAGGCATTTGACTACAGACTACAGACGTAGACGACTAAAGGCGTAAGAAAAGAAAAAAAAACGAGTTAAAACTACGATCTGCGATCCACGATCCGCGATCAAGACGCAGTGAGAGATTGAAGCAAAGACGTAGAAGCATGTAAATACATTCTAAAAGAAAGGAAGAAAGGAAAGGACAAGAGAAAGTGAGTGAGCGGGTGAACTTGGAGAAATTGCCGGGAATAAAATGAAATGCGGGGAGGTATAAAAATCCCGTTATCTCCATCCTCCAGATCTCATCTGTTATGTGGCATTTGAATTGTAAAAACGGCATAAAGACCCAAAGTTAGATAAAGCTAAACGATATCTCTTTGACAAATTTTGTTTCGCCTTCCATCCAACATCCACCATTCAGAGCATCCAGCCTCAGCTTCTGCTTCTGTTTTAACCGTACAAGAAAAGGATGGAGAAACTGTACACAGTACACTGTACTTTGTACAATGTAAAATGTGTAGTGTACAATGAAAAGTGCAGAGGATACAGTACACATGAGGCGTAAGATCCCTCGGCTTAAAGAACCCAGCCTACGATTTCTCTTCCTGTACTACCACTACCACTACCGAAGTATCTGCATCTGTAAGTGCCACTACAACCACCAGCTAAAAAACTCTACATTCTACAGTCTATAGATGCTAGAGTATGCACAATTTGGATGCACACGGCACTCTTAGAAACGATAGTCAATTCTCCATATCCTCTTGACTCATTGCCATTGTCATTGGTATTGTCGTTGTCGTTCTCGTTGGCATTGTCATTGTCATTCTCATTCTCATTGTTTGAAACAGAGACGGAGACTCAATCTAGAATCTAAAATCTACACACAAAACATTCCCATTCCCATTCAAATCCATCCTTTTTTCTGGAGGCTTCCTCTTGTCTCTTCCCTTTCATTTCTTCGTTAGTCAGAATTTCAAGTATAATTCCAGCAGGACGTTTACTTTAGATTCTACATTCTACACTCTACAATCTATGGTATACATTCTATACAATTTAGAGAGTAGAACCATCGTAAAATAAATACACCATGTGTTTTATCTTGTACAGATATTCCATGTTCAATGTTCAATGTCCACATGACCACAACCATTTTAATATCAGGGAATAAATGAACATCCAGTTCCAGTTTCAGAGTTCATTTTCATTTTCCATAAACGTGTCATGCATTCAGCATTCAACGATGAGCGTGAGCACCCTTACGATGGGTTTACAGTTTACTGCTTACGTTTTATTGATGGAACATTGATACGCATAAAACATAAAGAACCGCAAAAGGTGGTTGAAATATATAGTTTGAGGTATCCGTATTTTGGTATTGGAGGAACTTGGAGTTTCAAGTTTTCATTTATTTATTTATTTGTTTATCTGACTGACACGCAATTCTCCTTCAAATGTTTTCTATAGTCAATTTTGAATGGTCATGAAGCTTGATAATATACTTTATACTCTTACCTTGTTGTAGCTTTGTTGGGTCGTTGTTTATCTACCTTTTATTTAATCCGTGGCATTCAAATTCAAAATACGAATACGGATACGGATATTAATTATGCAGTTGTTCCTTTGTCTCTGTGGAACGGGAGTAAAAAGTCTCTGAGAGTGAATAAGACATGAGTAGGAGTGATAATTCATCCTCTTGATTATACATCAAGTATTAAGTATCCCGAGTATCATGAGAAAAAGTAGCAGTAGTTGTTGGATAAGTAAGACAGAAGATGAGACAAGACATGACAAGACAGACGAGCCGTCAAGTATCCATCCGTAAATGTAATATTGTGAAACCTTGGGAATATTATGTGTGTAAGAAAGAGGGTAAACTTGTACTTATATTTATACTTATACTTTCCAACTGATGCTCACTCCGCACGTAGTCACTTTATAAAGTTGGAAAAATTACCCGAGTGATTTTACTTGGCACTACTCTGTGTTTGTGTTCTGTACTCTAAACTGAACTTTGTATCATGACTATGACTATGCCTATGAGATTGGGAAGGGTAGATTGGAGATAGTGGTTGCAGTTCGTGTTTTAGGCCTTAGTCATTGCCATAGTCACATGGTGGTTGAGTTCATAGTACAAGTAATGGCTGTATCTCGTGGTTTGGTTGTTGTTCTACTTTTTACAGTGAACAGTGAACAGAATACAGTATACCGTCAAGACGTCATTTGTAGTCCTTCCATTTGAGTGAAAGTAACTGGATGAGAAGAATACTTGTATATAAATGTATATTGTACATTGCACATGTATCAAGTAATAGTTTCACTCTGTCTTTCACTTAGCGTTCTCTGATACTCTGAAATTCCTATTCCTATTTCTGTCTTCTTTTTCTTCTCTTGCTTCTGTTTCTGTTTCTGTTTCTTCTCTGGTAGTTTTTCTTTATTCTTTTTTTTCTCCTTCTCTCTGTGGCCTGTCAGTCCTCCCTCTATCTTTTTCAATTTCCTCCGTCCTCTGAGAATTTTATTTTCATTTCGTTCCTTCAGACACACACAGAGAGAAACTTCATTTCTCTCATCTTTATTGTGACAAATGAAGTCAAACCTTCTATTTGTATCAATATAGCTATCTCCACTTCATACTACTGTATGTGTCTATTCTTTTACTTCTGTGTGTACAAAAGTATGTTCATTATGTATAAGAGGTATACAGTATACAGTATACAGTATATGTACAATGTACAGTCAAATAGACAAAAAGAGAAACTTTTTTCTTTACTCTTGTTCATCTTATTCTTATTTTTCTTCTTGGTCTGCTACATACACATGTAATAGGGAGCAAAAGAAACAAAAAGTGAAGATATCTATACAACCTATAGATTTAAGATAGTAGATACTAGATACCTGCAATAGAAAAACAGTAGGTTGGAAGGTAGGACTTTTCCTCTTGTTTTTCCTACTTCCGTCTTAAGTCTTCTTTATTTCTTGTCTTTGTTTCCTATGTACGTGAGAGAGTGAGTGAGTGGGTTTCTGTTTCATTTCCGTCCAATTTTTTAGATTGCTTAGAGTAGATTGTAGATTGTAGGTTGTAGCTGGGAAGTAAACTCGGGGAAGATCCATCCTGATAAATTTCATCCTTCTCCCACTAATAAGTCAATTAACCTAATGCTCTGGTTCTGTGGGTATTGTCTTAATTTCCTCTAGAGTATTTATTCTTCCTCAAATGTTTCGTAGAATGTACAATGTACAATGTTCAGGCTTTTACTAATCCTCTTGCTATTTTTTTAAGTCAATAATATATAATATCTCCTCGTGAAACATTTCCTCGGTTCTCCTTGTACATCGTACAAGTTTTATTTTGAAAATACCAGACATTTATTTGCTAAGCTAAGCTAAAGCTTTTTAGCTTTAAATATTGTATATTATATTATATCATGTTTTGCGTGAGCTGGAGATTTCTTTGAGCTTTGAGCTGGGAGTTGGGAGTTGAAGTTGGGATTAATAACTAGAGATTATGATATATTACAATATTACAATGTAGGAGAAACTCTAAAGTCTAAACTCTGCTCCATGATCCATGATATAATGTGCCTGTAATGTCTTAAAGGAATGGATAAAAGAGTGAATATTACAAAGTATATTGAATCGTGCAGAGTTCATAGTTCATATTTTTCCTTTATCTAGTATCTAGTCTCTAGTCTCTAGTCCACATTGTTTAAAAACAGGGAGAAGGAAAAGAAAGGGAAAGGAGACAGTTCCTCTGCTTACTCAACTCGTAACTCATCTACATCCGATGATAATGTAATGCAAACAGAACATGACACTTTTTCTCTGGGGAATCCACCATATGCTACGTAATATTTATACTCTGTGTGGAAAATGGAGATGGAAATGGAAATGTAGATCTTTTTCTAGATAGTAGATGAAAATATGCATAGACTTACACAAGTACTAAGAATGTTGGATGTAAAATGTAAAGTGAAAGATGCCACATTTACACATTACACATTTACATGAAAAAAGTAGGGCAAGATGATAGAACGAAAGAAAGAGAGTAAAAGAGAAAGAACAAAGATGGTGGTTGGTAAAAGAGAGAGAGAGAGAGAGTCATGAAAAAATGAGTTTCCACCTCATTTTTTCATAATGGATGGATGTAGATCGGCTTTAGCTTGACTTGAATCGTCCCTTCTTCTTCTGGTACTTATTTTACTACTACTCTTACGATTACTATTACTCTTACTTCATGTAGTCATGTAGAATGTAGAATATGCATAGTTTCGTCATCCTCATTTTTTCCCCATCATTTCATCATCTGCATATTTTATTAAGGTATTTAACGTCGTAGTTCTGCATAATATTCCCTGTACTCTGTATACTTTATATTGCATATGGTATATGCGCAGTTTCCATGTTCGGAACTAGTAGTTTCCACACAATTTAGATAATAGGAAAAAAGTTCCATTGGCTTAGAACTCTAGACCTTTCTCTCATGATTATTTTAACCATCTTTTTACTTTCTTACCCTGAGAACTGAAATTCAAATTCGCAATGACTAATCGCCCAATTAGTTTCACTAAATTAGAATACTAAAAAAAATAAAAAAAGTGCTCCTAGAATGAATAAATAAAAGCTTTCAACTTTACATGTATTGTACTTTAGATCTACCGATAAAATTCTAGACGCCACTTTCATTTCTTAATGATGAATACCTTTGCAAAACATTAAACATTTAGTATTTTCACACGATTACCATTAGGGAAAATACTAAAATACTACAGGTGTGAAATTTGTGTGGGTGTTTGAGCTGTGCATTATGCATTATGCGAACCACCGTCTCTTTCTTACCTCATCTTTGTCCTTCAGACTAATAATAGTAAAAATACATCTGGTCTGAAATTCTTCTTCAATACAAAATATCAAAAGTACACACAAAAATCAATACAGATGTTTTTTTGACACTGCCGTACAGGAATTTTGTTTTGGATTTGGATTTTGAGGTTACACATTTGGGAGTTGGTGTGCCGCAGAACTGTAAGCATAAGGCGTAACAGTAACAACAACAGTAATCGTAATAACAGTATGTTTTGTTGTGGGAGAGATATTTAAGTGTAGCAAATAAAATTATATAGAGGGGAAAGCACAGGGCTGGAGAAAGGAGAAATTGAAGAGGAAAAAGAAAAAGAGTAAGGTAAATAACATAAATGACATGGAGATTATACGAGTACACAGAACACATTACGTGGAGTGTAGAGTTGCCTTTCATATCGATATAGATACAGAATACAAAATACAAAGATATTTAAACTTTTTGGTTCTGGTTTGGTTTGACTTGACTTGACTCGGTTTGGTTTGGTTTGGTTTGGCTCTGTCCATATAATATTCAATATTGCATGTTATTACGAGCATTTCTATAGTTGCTTCGTGTTCGTGTGGTCGAGGATCGCGGGTTGTGGGAGTAGGAAATATTATGTAGAATGTACATTGACATTTAGAAGTAGACAATACACTGTAGCTGTAGTTGTAGCTCTGTTTTCCCCTTTGTGCTCACTTTTGTTTTGTGTTCTGTTGTTGTGCTCTGTTCTGCAGTGTTGTAGCATGAGTATTTTCTCTGCTCAGTGTTCAGTGTTCAGTTTAATGTAATTCTCGGAGCTGTTTTATTGATTCACGAAACTTAAGACTTCCCCAGCTTTTGACTTTGGCAATAAAACCATCGATTTATTAGAAAGAGAAAGAGCTCTGTTCTTTTCTCCTTCCCATCTTCAACTTGTACTCCTACTTCTACTTCTACTCATATACACATCTACATATGCCCACATGGAACATGGAACATGGAAAATATAGATGGAGAGCATTCCAGATGTAGACTACAAGTATTCAAGTACTTATTGTACAATGTACATTGTACGTGTTTCTACTTCTGTTTCTGTTTTCTGTTTTCTGTTTCGTCCTTGTGCTTTGGGCTTTCATGTACCTATTTGGGAAATGTAACAATTTTTCAAGAGAACTCACTTTTCCGTCAGGAATCTACTTTCTACTTTCTACATTCTAGACTGTAGACTGTAGACTGTAGATTCAGATGGAAAATGGAGAGGCATTTCGTCTATACTCTACAGTTTACAATTTACATCAAATACGTTCAACATTTGGACGTTGATCACATGTACAAAGTACAATGTGGATGTGGATCATAAGTGCCAAAAAGTGTGCAATGTGCAAATTTCACTCACATGCATAAAAAGGAAAAAGGTTGTAGATTGTAGATATCTACATGACGATATATTTTGTCTGTGGCGGTTCGTTCTTCACTCAGACAGGAAAAAATGTGCGAGTAATGTAATGTTGAATGTTGAAGGAAAGGAAATCAAGCATAGGTACGTGACTGCTGTTTCCATTTTATATTTCTATTTTCCATACACTTTGAGCTGTGCACGCTTGAGTATTGAGCATTGAGTATTATGTAACATTATTTCTATTTTCTGTGCATTCCGCATAACATTCATTCTAGTAATAATGTGTAATAATAAAACATGGAGAAGCCCATGCAAACCAACCAACCAATCCTTCTCCTGTATTTTCCATCAAAAGCATGTGTAACGTGTGTAATGTGTAATCATAAAAGTAGACAGAAGCCCATTATTTTTTGTATACTAGCAAACAAATGCTCAATGCTCAGTGTTAGGTGTTCAATGTTCAATGGATCCCAAATTTTCTCTCTCTTTCTATGTTTCTCTCGTGGTGTACTTTGCATAGAAATCTGAATCTAAATGTAACTGTAAATCTACACTAAATTTCAAATCCATAATCCAAAAGAGAGGAAACAGAAATGAAGAAAATATAAACACACAAATACAGAGAGCATAAAATTACTACAACTAGAATATAGAAACTAGAAATATTTTATTATGATCAATAATCTACCAGCTAAAACACAACATTTATACCCCACTTTAACGACACTATTACATCTTGATACATCTGGTTCATGCTGTACACTGTACATTCTACAAAATATTCTACAAAATGAAACCTGTGTAAAGTATAAAGTGTAAAGGTAGAAATGCTTATGTATTATGTAGAAAGCTTTCTAATCATCAAAATGAACACTGAACAATGAACAAACAAGCCGTGTTTACAACTATAAAATAATGATAATAACAATAATAAAGGTAATGGTGATCAGGCTGTTGATGGCTGTTGGTGGCTGTTGATTTCAAAACAATTATCTATTCTTCTCCTCCACTTTCACTCTTGACTCTTACGGTTGATTTGATGAAAATGGAGATAATCGAGGTGGACTAATAATAAGCGGCAGTTATAATTGTGATGATTTTCCAGGCAAAATTATTGTGTTTGCTCATTCTTTGGGAAACCGAAAACTGGCTGATCGATATGCAATATGCAGTACATTTTACAGAGTACAGCAGAAATTCAAGTTCCAAGTTCCAAACAGCTTGTGGAATGATGAATTAATATATAATAGACAATAGACTATAGAAAATAGAGGATGGAAAATGAAAGCCAGTTGAAGCGAACATTGAAAATTGACATAGACATGGATAATAGAGAATAATAGAGGAATGGACAAGCGGATACAGGGAGAAAAACAGAACATGACAAAACAAAACTACATATTATACCTGCTATTGATCTAATTTACGTCATTAATCTTCCTGCCAACCGTCCAATCAAACGGTGTAGAGTGTAGATCGTAGAATGTGGAATCAACCTGAAACCCTGAAACTCTGAAAAGGAAAACGAGGGAAGCTCATTAAGTCGATAGGAGTCCGTGCCCGTGTGCTTAGTGCTTAGTGCTTAGTCCGTCACAAGATGTCTACGTCAACACTACACTAAACTAGATATACTCGCAAACATAACAGCAAACATCAGCCGTCAACTTTACTTTTAAATAGAGCTGGAACTTTTTCCTGTCCACTTGAATTTTATGGAAACCACGAAAAGGTCAAACTTTCACCAGAGAAAAGAGAAAATAATAATAATAATTCCCATTCTCTCAACCTAAACTTTCACTTTGGACTCAAACTTTATTCATTCCTCCAACTCTTTTGTTTCTCACACATGATTGTTTAAAAGGGGTTTAATGAAATTAATTCTATTAAATCCACAAACAATCTGCAAACTACAAACTATAGCTATATACTATATAAACTACATGCAATGCACAGACCATTAAATTCGGAATGAAGAGACAAGCTAACTGTCAATAGCTTTTTTATATTGTCTAAAGTCTAAAGTAGTCACTTCCGTTTCCTGCACTTGATGACAAAATCTCTTGCTCTTGTACTAAATTTACTTTTCATATTCATATTCATGTTCATGTTCATATTTTAGTTTATTTTAGTACAATGTATAATGTTCGTATTTGGGATAGTGAATTGGATTTCTCAAATTTAGTCAGGATTAAATTGAACTCGGCATGATTGTGATTGTCAAGGAAATTGAAAGGGAGCGGAAGTTTGCACATTATTTGGAAGAGTATATTTATTATTATTATCATTATTATTATCATGACATGAGGATATCAGCATATCGGACTTTATATACATTAGACATGGAATAATTTTGAAATGGTAAGGCACAAGGCAACTTGAAGTTGGACTTGGGATTAAGATTATAAAATCTGGAAAAGAATAAAAAAATATAGCAAGAATGGTCAAAAACTTTTTGAATTTGCGCAACAGAACAGAGTTCCAGAGTTTCAGAGTTTGAGTCTTATAAGTAAGTACTGGTATTGCAAAAAAAAGAAACTTTGTTTCCTTTTCCATTTCCATCTCCATCAGGAAATGCACACTCTTGAACGTCTACTTATAAATTGGAGAGAGTCAGCAAACTTGTTCCCTTTTCTTCTGTTTTTGCTTAGTATGATCACGATCATGATCATGATCGTGAGGTCTATACAGATATTCAGGACGCGATGCTTAGTACAAAATATGCATAATGTTAAGAATGTACAACGTAGACTGTAGAGTCGAGAGTTTAGATTGTGGATTGTGGAGGTGGTGCGTTGAAGGAGTGGAGGCTGTAGATTGTAGATTGTATTGAAATATCGGAGGATGTAAAGAAGACTTAAAAGTCATAATAAAGGCGATATCAGTCACAATAAAAAACTTGCAAATTTAATGCGGAAAACTTAAGCAGTGATTTTATTTTTATGTTCCTCATAAAAACTCAAAGTAAAAGTATATGCAAGGGTTATACATAAGGCAACTTGTGTCTAATACATACAATATTCAATATACATAATATACACGAGAATTCTCATACATTCTCATGCATCATATTCAATGCTCAGTTCTCAAAGCTCAATGTTAGTGCACCGCAATGAACTCTGCAGCTCTCTCTCTCTCTCTTTCTTTAACTCGGCGGAAAGTTTTTGACTTTTGAGCCATGCAGAATGTGTAGCTTGTACAACTGAATACTCTGAAAACTATGAGAAACTCAGCATGTTTTGTCACGGTAAACGGCAACGTCAACGCCACTGGAAGAATCAGCAGAAACTCTCTATTAAAATGGTTGAAAAATTGTAATACCCTTTTAACCAATTCAATTTTATTGTTTCATTTAACTTTTAGTAATAATAATAATAGTAATGGGCAACAAGTCAAGTATCAAATATCAAGTATCAAGACTTTGTAATTCTTAATAATAATAATAAAATGAAGCATAATTTGGGTATAAATTAGAAATGGCCGTTTAATTAGATAAATGTGTTGAAATGGTTGACAGCAACAAAAGTCGTTGGTTGTTGATTGTTGTTATTTTCATGTTCAATTAGAAAATTTCTCTTGAACCTTGAATGATTTATGACAGTTATTTATTAATTGTAATCAAAATCAAATTCAACATCTCTTCGTCAGTTTCTCATTCCTCCAACAAACATCAAAAGCTCAATCAGTGACTCATCATTTATCTTAATGATTGTTGATGAATATTAAATAGTCGTTCGTCATCTATCATCTAGCTCAGCGTTTGAGATGGGGCTATTTTATCCAGTTTTATCTAAATTCATCATCCGAATGCTAAAATAAAGATACAGATATCTCTGAAATAAACGTTCAAACTTATCAACCACCAGAATCATAGTCAGAAATTCTGGAGTGTTGTATCAAAAATCGAAAATAGATGTACTTATATAATAATAATAATAATTCGTATGATTTATTTAGGATAAGGGTTGAATGAAAATTACATGCAAATTACAATAATTGTCATGCCAAACGATAGGATTATCAATTATCAATCATTCGTTATTCATTATTCATGATTCATGATCCATTATCAATAATTACTTGCAATCAGAATCTTAGTACACATGATTAATAATTGTTGGTTTTATCTATTTGTCTGTTGTTTCCAGAGTGTGTATAATGCGATGGGTGAAGCTCTATCACGAGTTGGGGAAGCCTTAGAAGCGGAAGAATGGTTCAAAGAAGCTCTCAAGACCAAACCTGATCACATCCCAGCTCACCTCACTTACGGGAAAATGTTGGCACGTAATGTAAGTAGGAAATTTGATTTTCCCCATTATTTTCATGACTACAAATAAAATGTGTTAAAAATTTGTCAAACGTCAAATGTCTCGTTCTCCGTTTCAAGCATTTTGGATCCTGTATTTTGTGGTTGCAGTTTTATGCCTTTATTTTCCACTTTATCTTCAAAATAGTTGTGTATAGATATTTATTCTTCAGTTTTGAGACGAACGTTTCTTTTCTCTTTGTAGTCAAAAAAGGAGCTTTCCATGTTCACTTTATTCACTAGTAAATATATTCAATTTAATACAGAATTTAATCTCACTACTGATGCAAACACAAAACAGTTTATAGAATTTTTCCCCCCAGTCCTATCTGATGCAAACATCCACTCTCAAAAGAACTATGGCAAATTCTACCAAATTCTGCTTGTTAAAAAAAACACACACCAAACTATAAAGTATTTTGAATTATGCATAGTGAAAAACTAGGATTTTTAGAAAACTCAACCAAAGCTTGTCCCTGAAACTAGAACATAAAACAGATTACAAATTATTCGAAACATTAGAGCTACATTTCTAGATTTTTAATATTAAACTTACCTTTTGTCTTTTTGTTTTCACGTTTAATAAAAACATTAGTGTGTACCTACTCTTTTTACTTTCTCAATTTCAATTTCTTTCCATTTATCCACAAAAGCTTTCTTTAAGCGTAGATATTTAAGCGTAGATATAGATATTTGTAACTCTTTTATTTCTTACTCCAGGAAAATCCAAGTAGTCAAGACAACTGGACTACTTGAAATTTCCAGTCCTTTTATTCAAAGTATTTTGACAAAAAGAAGAAAGAGGTTCAAAATTGAAAAAGAAAATCCAAATTCCGCGCAACACCTTTTATTTAGTAAATGCAAATGCAAGGGAGTTTGAAAAAACTTTGAATATTTTTTATCCCTTTCTTTTTTCAATATTAAAAATAGATTAAATTAGACTTGCTGTCACTTGACAGAGAGACAGCTGAAATTTTTCAGTATTACATTCAAACATGTGTAATGTGCAATGTGTTTGTGTATTGTGTATGTGTGTGAGCGTGGATCTACTTGGAAAAAAGAAATGTAGTTTGTGGGAGAGAGGACAGACAAAGAACAATTTACAATTTACAATCCAAAGAGGAGAATGTGGAATGTACAATGTACAGGGAAAAAATGTCCCATTTCCCAACTTTCACATCCCACATCCCACATCCTAACCACACACATACACATTACACATAGATGGATTCATGTAGAATGTAGAATAGTGGAATTCTTCGATCCGTTCAGACTATAGAGTCACAGTGAGTATAAATACAACTCTGTGTAAGAATAGAGAATGAAAGTGGGGGAATATTTATGTGAGACCCAGTTTGAGGAAAATAAAAGTGAAAGTGAAACGGAAAAGGAAGAAAAGTATCCAAGGGAACAGTATGATAATGTTTCTCCTTTCTAAATAGACTGTTCTATTTTCTATTCTCTATTCTCTATTCTGGATTCTACTGGTATTTTGTCTTATCCTCTACTCTTACTTACTTACTTACTTTACTCTGAGATGGATTCAGATTTAACTTTGCCAAACGCAACAACGCAACCAACACAGACACACACACAAGATTCAAAGACAGAAGTAGGACAAAATGTGTGTAGAAAGTAGAAAGTAGGAGAAAGTAGGCATGTTAAATTTGAATTTGAATTCAAATTCAAATTCAAGCATTGAGAACGGAAAACGGAGGATGGAGAATGAGACGGGAGACAAATGAATATGTGTGTAAAGTGTAAACTATACTTATTCATGATATATTATGTATTATGTACAGTGTACAATGCATATGTATGCTTATAATATGTATTTCTTTTCTTTCTTTCTCTTTTGTGCATTCTTCTCCATGGGATTTCTTGGAAATCTTTCCTTCCTCCTTCGCTCTGGCTGTCCTGTTTCGTTATCCGCCGCTCATCCCTTGTATCCTGTACACGTACTCCTACTCGCAATCCTACATGCTCACGTTCATCTACATCCAAATCTACAGAAGACGAGACTGCTGGAGGCTGAGAGTTGGTTTCGACGTGCAAAGAGAATTGCACCAGCAGACGCCACTGTGTACCAACATTATGGTAAGTTTTACTCAGAGTTACTCAGAGTTTCAGAGTTTGTTTCACAGAGTTTGTAGTTTGTAAATTTTAGTTTTTAGTTTCGAGTTTAGATTTTGGATTTTGGATTTCCAAAAGATTTCATTAATACGCACACAAAAGCAAAAGCAAATGTAAAAGAGTTGGCCTTTTCAAAACTAAGTAAACTTGAATTAAATTCAAATATACAAATTCTGATATTCGTCTCTGTACTTTAAATACATGCTCAACTGTAGATGCGCAATTTCTCAAAAGTTAACCTGTAGCAAGCGAAATTGCGTGTGGAGTGTAGAATGCAGAATGTGGAATTTTATCGGAGGAAAAGTTAACTCACCTACACCAACAGTATTATTATTATTATTACTATTATTATTATTGTACCTTTGTCGTCACAAATTGTTGCATACTGTATAAAAAGTTTTATTCCGTTTTTCAAGTTCTTTTTCTTTCCCAAAGATTTCACAACTTTTTTTTAAACCTTCATCTTTTCTTTTGTAGTATCAAACACCTACGCAGCAAAAAAATGAAAAGGAATGAAGGAATTTTAGACGGTTTAGATTAGAAATTACTTGGACTAAAAGTTTACGCTGTAAAATATCTTGAGATGATGATGATTTGAACGATGCTCAAACGTTCAGCTCGGTTCAGTTCAATTCATCCATTCTATTTTTTATGTTTAAATATGTAGTGCTTGTAAATAGTAAATAAAGTGTTATTTGATAAATGTGCTTTGCAGGTCAATTCCTCGCCAGTCAAGGGAGACATTCGGAGGCAGCGGAGTCCTATGTAACTGCGGATGCCCTCACGCCGAATGATTATGAGATTGTCGTTGGAGCTGCAAATGGTTTGAGGCAAGCTGGAGACAATTACATGGCGGAACTCTATTATGAGAAAGCTGTTGCTCTTCGGCCGCAGGTAAAATATCTAATATCTACACCAATTCAGAAAGGAAAGAGAACCTTTAATTACACATGACATATTACGTTTCTATGGCTAGCTTTATCATCTTCATTTTCATTTTTAGCTGTCCTTGCTTTCTCTTTCTCTTTTACTTTCCCATTACTTCATATTGTATTAGAATCACTAGCATTTCCAGGTTCATTTTGGGGATGACACTCCTCTTTTTATAAACACTCAACATCCTGAGATAAAAGAGAAATGATTTTTACTTGTGTTTTTTTGCACATGCTGCACATGCTGAAACTTAAACAAAAACAGTAGATGTGACCTTGTCCCCGTCCCTGTACTTTTTTGCTTTCCTTTTCCCTGCTCATAAATTTTTGTAGAAAAAGTATGCATAAAGAAGACTTATTTATGCACATTTTGTGTGTTTTTGTACATAGATAAATTAAAGAGTGTGTTTTTTGTTGTTGTTGTTGTTTTTTGCAGGAAGCGAGAGCGCACATGAATCTAGGAGCAATTCTGCATCTAAACCGGAAGTACACTGAGGCTCACAAGAGTTATTTGGCCGCTCTCTCACTCAAACCGGATGATCATATGACTTTGGAGAATTTGAAAAAATTGTGTCAACTACAAGGTCGAGAAAAGGTCTTAATCTTGTCATGCTCTCAAACCTCACACTACATACAACAAAATCCCAACCAGCACCAAAAGCAGAACCAGAACCAAAGCCAAAACAAGAACCAGAAATACCATCAACAGCAACAACTGCCAAGTACTTCAAAGACGACAGACCAGAGTAAAAATGGAAATAGGAAACAAGAGGACAGTCGAGGAAATTCACAAACACAAACACAAACAGAGACACAAACATATTCAAAATCCCAGTCTTCATCTCAATCCAGAGGACTCAAGTCCAAATCCAAAATTCAAAATGTCCACATGTCCAAGACATGAAACTTGAACATTGGACATGTTTTGTTCTCGTGTCATGTGTTGTGTCTCATGTTGTGAATATTTGAATTTGAATTCTTGAATTGGAATCCCACAATCCTTGACCATGACTTGACAAAAACTTGAACTGGAACTAGAACTCTGGCTTTGGCTTGACGTTCCGGATTCCGGATACATCGGACGCTGGAACGAAAAGTGGACCAAGAAAAAAAGTCAACTTTCTACTGAAAATACCATGTACTTTGTACTTTGTTCATGATACGAAAAGAGATGAGACATTCACAAGACAGGAAATTCATGACTAGATACTTTACAAAAAGCACGAAACAGTGTACACACATAAATATTTATAAATCTTTATACATATGTATTTTTTCTTTTTCTTTGTACCGAGTGATACACAGATAAAAGATAACACATTATACTACACAGATCCTTTTCTATTTTATACAGTACAGTCTGCTCAAATATAAAGCATGTGTAAAAACAACCCTGTAAAATAAATTGTACATATTACTTTAAAATACTAAACTATAAACCATCATTCCAAAAACATATAGGTTCAACGTTCCAGCGTGCAAAAATTTATGTAATTATGATAAAACTATTAGACTACACCCTTAAAAATTTCCTATTCCTATTAAATGAGAAAACCTGAGCACAATTCCGCTCTCTTTCTTGTATTTTCTCGTAAATGTGAGCGTCAAAAAAGTACTATGAATCAAAATACTATACCACACCATGACCCATGACCCATGACCCATGACCCATGAATCATGAATGACAATTGCCTACAAAACTATGAAACTATGAAAAGCTAAATATATGAAATAAAGACATGGAAATTGAAGACAAATCCATTGTGTCGAATTATCATATCCATTTTTATACAAGGACAATATTAAATATTAAATACTATAACTACTAAAATACTGATACGACAGTTTACAGTTTACAGTTTGAAAACACTTCTTCTTGTCCACCTTTCTCTGTAGTTATAATGTGTAGATTATAGATATCATTTGTATACAAACAAAGCAGAAAAATACATGTAAATTCTACCATTTCTATTTATACGCAGTTTTTGAAACAAAAATGTTAGTTCCAAGATTTCAGATCTAAATGTTTTCAGTTTTACATGTCACAATGTAAATGTATGTATGAGTGTTTCTTTTACCCCTGTTTTTGTATTTTAAAACCAAGTGTATCGTACCTTTTCCCGCTGTATATTGGACACTGGACACTGGTTCAGTTTTGATTGTAGATTATGAATTGCGGATACGTACACACAGGATAACAAATGATGATTTTGTAACACATATATAAATATATTATATTCATGACAAGTTTTGTCGCCTTTCTCAAATGGATGCTATTCTATATTGATACTAATACTAACATTAAAATTGTCTATATAAATATAATAAATGATGATATAAAGTATAGAGTATGGATAAAATATAAATATCTATATAAATAAATGAATAAAAGCATATACATTTTGCTTTGGTCTTCTAATTTTTAATACTTGTCTCTTTCATATTTTTTTCTTTTCATACTGCAATTTTAAATGCTTAAACTTCATCAAATCCCATCACATTACAGGATTTAAAAGGAGGTTCTATCAATTAAAAACTTTCTATAAATACAATTATAATTGGAGATCATTCATTAGTTTTATGCAGCAATACATTCATCTATCAGTAATCAGTAATCAGTACAATTTCCACAACTCACGTGAATTATCATAGTAAGTTAACCTCACAGCTCAAGTTGAGTGACTCTGGCTTCTGGCTTCTGGATTTTGAAAGTTGGAAGGAGTTGAATTGGCAGTTGGACTGAAATTAAAAAAGTCCTCCGACTTGTTGACATGCCAATTGCATTGCATAACTCATAACTCATAGTGTATAGAGTAAAGAGCATAGAGCTATAATCTGGTTTTGAAATCCTGACTGATGCCAAATTGAAATACAACTGCCAGAAAGAGCTGACTCTTTGACTCTTTGACATTTGGATTAAAAACTCAGCCTGTTGTTGTTATCCGCACTTGCTGGTTGGGTTCTCTTCTGTTCAATCAAATGAAATCATAACACAGCTTGTACTCTTTATAGATAGAAAGAGGGAAAAGAGGGTGATAGTATATTATAGTAGATTCAAAGGGAAGAGAGAAGGCCTATCTGTATCTGTATCTGTGAAAATAGGATATGATAATGCACGTGTTTATTTATTTACTTTGGAGGCTTTATCTTCTCACTTTCATCTTTATTGTACAAACATACTCACTGACAGTTTACACAATTCATGGACTAAATAAGTTCTACACTGTTGTACCTTCTAAATTCTAGGCTCTAGAATCTAGAATCTAGACTCTGGGCTCTAGACAAAGTGAATGAAACTCGGCAAGGGCAGTTCCAAATCCAAATACAACTCGAAACTCGGAAGCCAACGCCAAAAACTTTCTTCCTGATACAGATACAGATATACCAATGGAACAAGTGTGAAGCCAAGGCCAAAGCCAAAGCCAAGATTTCATAAAGACTTTGGTTATCAACCAACTCCCTCACAGTGGGAGAAAGTAAGGAAAAGAGAAAGTAGAAATGGTAGAAAATTGAGAACAAAAGGAAACCCAGTTTTAGTTTTGAGTTTTCAGGAAACTTAAATCCTAGATGAGGAAACGGAGAGAAGCTCAACTCCTGAGTGCTTTCCTTTGGCTTTCATTTTCCTTTGCTTTTCCTTTTCCTTTGGGTTGGTTCTTTTTGGTTTGGTTTGAACCAGTTCTTTGGAAATTTGGCAGGAAACTGAAAATATATAAATTAAAGACGTAGATACACCCAGACACCGACAGATACACAGAAAATAAAGCAGTCGTAGGAAAGGGAAGAACCTGATTGAGTTGTGTGTACCTCTAGGTAAAAGTTGAGGTGAGTTAAGTCAAGTTGAGGAGGAAGTTGGAAAACAGGAAATAGAAAGTATTGTAGAAGTGGTTGCCATGTGAACGAGGGATTTCCTATGAGTAGATTTCTGTTAACGTCACCCCGTGGGCAGCTGTATTATCTTATCGTTAGTTAGTTTGGCCAAGTCAAACTACAAGCCCTGCTCTTTTTCTTCTACTTGCTCTTACTCTTTTGCCTCAATTTACGGATCCATCTAATGAGAATATCTCTGGCTGAGCCGTGCTAACTGAGCTGCTGCTGAGGATGTAGCACAAAGCTGGGAGCTGGGAGTTGGGAGTTGGTTCTAGATTCCTTTCTGTTTTCTACCGGTTGAAATATATGGCTGTTTGTCTCCCTTCTATCTTCTGTCTATCAAACTTTCCTTGTCCGTTTTATCAGAACTTTTGTTCCTCATTTGTTCATATGAGCAGTGAGCAGTGAGCAGACACAGGAGGGAAAAGGAGTCCGAGTAAACGAACAAGTACAAAGTACAAGTATAAACTTCCTTCCTTCTGTTCTTCCACAAGTCTCGTCAATATCATTATCAAAATAAAGTTGGATGAAAGTGTTTCACGTCAATGTGAATTTCCCTCCTTCTCCTCTTTAGAAAAACTATCTAGACTATCTACTGTGATTATGAAGGAAACTCCATTTAGTGTAATGTCTACTCTTTTATCCACTTTCTCTAGATTTCTAGACTTCTAGAATTATAGATCTTTAGATCTCTAGAGATTTTTCTAGATTTGTGCCAAATACTGTAAATGTGCTGCAATTAAGTGTCCATTTTTACCATTTCCCCATTATCCATTACCCATTATACATTATCCACTTCCCTCTTCAACTCATTCAACTTGGTTTGCAAAAACCGGAATCTTTGAATCTCCAAATATCTAGAAGACCAGGAAGTGGACAATATAATGAAATATATTAGAAAAATACTTGGATATAATAATAATAATAATAATAAAAACAGGGTCATAAAAATATCAACATAACAATATTTTTTTACATAATGTGAAAATATTTTGAGATGAACGTCACATATATTTTAGAAAAGCTGGAATTTATTGTACAATTTATAGGAAGGAACTGGAAAATAAATGTCATTTCCTCTGTTTTTACCATGTATCTAAAATCTAGAATCTAGAATCTAGCATGTAGAGTGTAGAGTGTAGTGTGTAGTGTGAGGAAGGCAGAGGTAGGCTAAAGGAAAAACAGGAAAAGAGAGAGAGAGAGAGATGGGAAAGAGAAAGCAGCTTTTATGTGACCCTTTAAGACATGATAAATAAATAATGATTTCACCATGGTGTTTAATGTTCAACGTTCACTGTTCAATGTTCAATGGGAGCACCTTGTTCTTGTTCTTATTCTTGTTCTTGTTCTTGCGGTTTTCTCTCCAGTTTTATCCTTTAACATGGGCTTGGATTTGGACTTGTACTTGTACTTGGACATGGAGCATTGAGGAAAGAACATCAGATGTGTCTAGATTCTAGTGTCTGGTAGAGGATTGACAAAAAAACAAGGAAAACCCGTTCGTTCCTCTCCAACAACGATAATGGCGTTCTCCTCTCTTTATTGTCCTTCACGTACACATGGACACTTTTACCCACATCTACGTATGTACACATGTATGTAGAAAGGGAAGAGTAAAAAGTACCACATGTACCACTTTCCTTTTATGTCCTCATTTTATACAAAATGCCAAAGAGCAAAAAGAACTGAACGAACTGAACGAACTAAAAGAGAGAGAAAGTGAGAAAAAGAAAGTGAAATTTTTTTTACCATCGACTCAAGAACTCATTACCGCCACTGATTGGACTATAGTTGTAGTTAAGCTGAGTTGGGCTAAATTTGGTTTGAACTCCTTTTTTACGTGAACGTGAACGGTGAAGAGAATGAGGAAACTGTATCGTGTGGTTTGGTTTGGTTTAGTTTAGTTCGGTAGGGTTGGATGTTCAGTGTTCAGTGTTCACTCAACTTTCACTTTCTCCTTCTTTTTTCTCTTCTTGTTCCTTTTACAGGCTAGTGAAAGCTTCTCAATTGAATTGCTTTTCCTTTTACCTCTCCTCTTTTTTACTTTTAGTTTTTCATTTAGTTTTCTAGTAGGGTGACTGAGCTCATATGTGTGAAGTGAAAAAAGGGATGGAGCGTAAAGGATAAAGTGTAAAGTGTTAGTCACTGCTGATGCTGTCAACTAAACCATGCATGGGTGTACAATGAACAGTGTACAGTGTTCATGTGTTACATGTAGACTCGTGTAAAGTGTAAAGGAAAAAATAAGGGATTCATCCTCCCGCTCTCATCTTGAATTGGGTTGAGTGTTGAGCGTTGAGCGTTAAACATCAGAGCTGAACACTCAAACTGAACAACTGAGTGCTGCTGACTCGGCACGAACATGTACAATGTACAACGTGAAGAAGACACAAAAAGAAGAGAGAAATGTGCGTGGTCGGTCAACGTTGAATATGGAAGTGGATTTTATAATCCTTGTTTCATGTATATCCACCACCGAAAATACATAATAAGCAACAAATCTACAGATACACACACTCGCATGTGCAAATACTCTACTAGTTGTATTTTGTACAATGTACAATGTAAAAGCAACGTCTGTGGTTCCTGTAAATGTTGCTGTTACTGTTGCTGTTTTGTCTAGTGTCTACTTTCTGCTTTCTACGTTGTAGTTTGTAGTGTCAGACTAGAATTGAATGAACAGAGGAAGAAGAGGGAAAGTAAGTGAGTGAAATGAGCAGAGAGTAAATGAAGATGGACAACGATTTAGGAAAAGAAGCAGACTACCAGCACCAGAACCAGAACCAACCACTACTTTTACTTCAGTTTGCAGTTGTAGTCGTACTCGTGGTTTGCTGAATCTTAAACCGACGGAATCAGACTCAGCCGTAGAAGTACAAGTAAAAGAAGAAGTAGAAGTAGACTTTTCCATCTTCTTTCTTTCTTCTCCTTCTTCTTCTTCTTTTTCTTCTTCTTCACATCATTCGAAACAATTTCCCAGGAGAATTTGCAAGAGGGCAAGTTGAGAGGAGAAATTCTTTGGTCGCTTTCCTTTTCCCTCGTTCTTTCTCTCTCTATCTCTTAGTCTACTTTACACTTTTTGAATTGACGAACTTGGCTTCTTACTTTTCTCTTTGGGAAATCCTCTCGGGCAAAACTAACGTGCATATCAAGCATTGAACATTGAGCACTATGTATTTGTATGAAATCAGGTTTAAGCATTGAGCACTTGCATCAACATCAACAACATCCGCATCAGCATCTGCACTAGAACAACAGACCACAGCCATATTTATAGTACAGCAGGAGTCTGTATAGTTCAGGATAGATTATATCAGTACATAGATAGATGTAGAGATGATAGGTGCATCTCAACGGCCACGAGTACGAGTAAACAGAAAACATGCACTACTAATGCATTAGGTTCCCTCACTCACTTTCTCCCCCGCATCATCCATCCACTCTCCACTCTCCATCTCCGTCTCCGTCCTTTCACATATTAGGGAAAGTTGATGTACCCTGAAGCTCAAAACTCAGCTGGGATTCCAAATCAACATTGAACATTGGTACGTTCTTCTGGATATTAGACATGTACACTATACACTGTACATTATACATGCTTCGTACTTCATACTCCATATACTATGAATTATGCTTATCTCCGTCTCTGCCTGCTTCTGCATCTGCTTTCTAAATCTTCCCTCCAGCACGGCATCAAATCCAGATTCAGATCTAGCATTAGTGATCCACAGGTCCATCAACCATCAATCCCCCTCTCACCACCATCATCCACATCTCCCATCTCCCATCATACAGCTTACATCCATGTACACTGTACGTTGTACATTTCTTCCCCATGTACAGTATAAAGTATACAGGCTTTGCGGAACCTTTTCCCCGGACTTTACTTTTGTACACTGTACACACGTCACCAGTCACAAGTTTCCCACATCCCCTCTAATACCAATTATTTTTACCAATTCAACCATGAATCCCACACATTCATACATACATACATACGTGTACAATGTACAACGCACAAGGAGAGAAACTAATGTGATAAAAATGTGAGATGTTTTTCTATGAGACTGTTTTCCCTCTGTGAAAGGCGACTACGTGGACATTATTTTTACCTTGGCTAGGTTCTAGAACAATGGAATATGGAATACATACATACATATAGCGGACAACGGACAATCTCTAAAGTTTGTTTGTTTTTACATTCCACTTGTATACGGTTAGGTCTGGCCTTGAAAAATAAAACCACACCAACAATCACCAACTTTCACCCTCCTATTTTTACCCATGTAATAAACATTACAAGTAATTGGTGTGGGGAATTCTTTCTTACTGTGTCCATAGTCTACTTTTATTTATTTTTGTTTTCTTTTATTGTAGCTTGACTACTTTTAGGTAGTTATTATGTCGATGAAATAATTTATATTGAAAATGCTAATCATGTCAATTGTGAAATCAACAGTGCCTTGATGAATGCCATCTTTCTTTATGAAAATGACAAACTATTGTATGAAAAATGAAAAAAACACACGGCAAAAGATGCACACATTTTTTTTGAATCCATACATTATCTTTATCGTCATATTTAATTGGCAAACTAGTCTTTTTAATGTAAAGGGGAAAACTTTTATTACAAAAGGTCACTACAAAATTATACAAAAGAACAAGTGTTTTACGAATACAGATTTGTTTTTTTAATATAAAAAAATGATGTCAGTTCATGATAATTACATTAGTTTGAAATTGGTTTATAGTTTATGGTGGGCGTTTTTGGGTGTTTAAAATCCCAAGTTAGTATAACCATATAACCATTACCTTGGTTGTACTTACTACTTGCGTCAGTAACAACAATCACCTCCGTAAATATCACAACAAGAATCATCGTCGTACGGAGGGCACCAGCAGCCTCCGCAACTATTGCTGCAGTCTGTGGCATCCGTTCCGTTTAAGTCCGAACAGTGGGTCAAGCAACCATCATACTCAGGATCACAACCGTCACGGGAATTATGGCGGGGTCCAAGTTTTGGGCCAGCGTTTCTCGAGTAAACTATTAAAGACACAAAAAGAATTTGAGTTAGTTACATAATGAACCAGCTTAAAATTAATCTTAGCTACCAAACCGACCGAAATTTGATTATAACAAATTCATTACATAAAAAAATAAGAAAATAGTCTGAAAATTTCAGGCGGTTTAAAAAAATATTTAGTTTAGAAAATTTAACTGTATAATTTTTAATTACCTCCATTGGCATTTTTCAGGTCTGTTTGTTCATCTGCATTGAGAGTCTGTTGCTCTGGAGCTGCAGATGCAAATGCTAAAACCAGGAGTAATACAGCCAAAAATGGAAAAATCAAGCAGGTAAACTTTTAGCAAATGCTTACAAGTACTGTACTTTGAGTACTTTGGATGATTTTAATCGGATTCTGATGGATATTTTGTTATGGAGATTTTGAGGAGCTAGTATTTTGTAAACTGTGGTGGCTTAAAGGTTTAGTGTGCAAGTGAAGTTGTTGGTTAACTGTTGAATATTTTGGAAATTCCTCCACATTTTATACTCAACACAATGGATATGTTTGATCTTTTCTCCCAGTGCAAAATATAATTACATGTACTTTATCTAAAAATCAATATCAAAATATGATTGGAATCGCGGAAGTCTGGCTATTTTAGAATTTAGACTTTTTTTATACAAGGAACAAAATAATGATAATAAATGCTTGTTCAATATAGGAGCATTAATATATTTAGATCGACGAAATCGACGAGTCATATAAAGGTTTAATAGAGATTGTGACCACTTTGCAAAAAAATACTCTTCTGTTTGACAAACAATTATTGTTGTTGTTGTCTAGTCATTTTTATAATTACAAATTTTTTAAAGGCTACAGACGAAGTTTTTTTCAAGTATGCAGCAAATTGTGCAAATTTGTTTATTTTTCTTCCTGTATTTATTATTTATACATGGGTTTGATCATATAAAAGTCAAAGCATGACATAGTAAAAGATAAGTCACAAAAACAGGACGGTTGATAAGGAGGACGTTGCGCGCAAATAGAGATTAAAGACTGGAGCAGATAAAGCAGAATTTTTATTATGATTATTGTTACCTTCAGCTAATCAGCTATCACATGTGATAAAGCTTCATATCAAATCAAGTGTAAAGTATTCATAGACTTTTAATGCATTAAGCACTGCAAGTTTTATGTAAACAAGCTCATTAAAAATTATTATTTTTATTTGGAGGTTTGCATTTTTTGACATTATGACAGAGGTAAAAACAGTACCACAATAAATACATATGCACAAAATTAAACAGTAAATTTAAAATACAAAGACTTTTAAATTGTTTTTAGAGTAATGTACAAAAATTAAAAAGCCTCAATTTCGAAAAAAGCAAAAAACGACAGAGTGAATTTGAACAAAACATTTTGGGCTTTTCTATGATAAGAATTTATGGGTAAAAACGGGCACTCCTTTGTAAAAGACCAGTAAATAAAACCAGAAACCAGAATTACATTTGATCTGAAAGGTTGATGAAAAAAACAGACCAGTTGATGATCTTTGACTTGAGCTGAGCTGACTGATGCTTTTCGCTTGCTTGTGAGTACATTGTGGTTTTATCTTTGTACTGTGTACGAAATATAGTAAAGTAAAGTTTATACACTACAGTTTTTTATCCGCTTAAGTCCAAAAGTACTGTATAAAAAGAAGTGATTGCCTTGGCTACGAGTAAAATGGTATTGTTTTTCTGTGTTTGTGTTTTATGCATTCCGTCTTGTGTCTTGCGTCTTGTATATATTTTTAATGTAGATCCAGCCACAAGCCAAATCTGGAGATAACATTTGAGCTTTTCCCTTGGAGTTTTACGTCTCTTTAGTTTCCTCCGCCTTTACTCTTCAAAAATACACGGGTCACAGTACACAGGCTTAAAGATTAAACTTCCTTTAACATCAACTATCTTATGCACAATGTACAATGTACAGTGTACAGTGTATATTGTACGCAGACAAAGAGGTCCATCTTACATTAAGCAGTGACAAGGAAAGACAGAGAAAGGTATTAGGAAAAATCAAAAGTGGGGATTCAAGATTCAAGATTCAAATCCATCTACTCAATGCAATACAATACAATACAAAACGATAGAATACAGTACAATTTAAGCCCAGCTTCGGGAAATTACACACTCGAGATTGTTTTCTTTTCTCGGAAAGAATGGAAAGAAAAGCTTTATTTTTCCTCTATATTCTGAACAGAAAAAGAGTGCGGGGTTAAAGTTAAGTACAAGATTTGTAAAGGGTAAAGGGGTGGGGGTCGTCCTTTGTCCTTTGTAGCTCTGTTCTAGATTCTAGAGGTGAAAGGAAAAGGATTAAAAGATGTAATTTTCAGCACCGAGGGCAAATGCTGCGTGTTGTTATTGTTTTTTCCTCTTATTGGTGTCGGTAAGAGCCGCCATAAAATGTAATGCTGTCGCATTATTGGAAAAAAGTACGTGGACCCAAAAAAAAGAGAGTACTGATGGCAACTCTTCCGGATTCCTCAATTCAATTCAATTCCATTCAGTGCAAGCGCAACACAAAACACAAGTGAGTACAAAAGTTCAGTGATACTGATACCAATATTACTAAAGATATCAGGAACAAAACGTGGCAAAACCGCGTTTGGTTTTCTTATTCTGTGTCTGTACATTGTACATTGTACATCTAGCATTCAACTTAATGCAATGTGATACATTTTATGCGTATGGATCTACGGAACGGCAAACATTTCGATACATTGATGGAAGATGGAACACATGAAATTTTTATTTCCAGGGAAAACTGTAACTGCAACCAAAAGTAATAATACATAATACATAATATAAAAATAGTACGTTGTTTCTGTACCAATACAAAAACTAATGTACGCAAAGAAATACATTGTATTTGCACGTGCACGTATATTTGTATTTGTTCTTGTGTCTTTGGATTTTTACAATGTTTTACACTGCTTAAATCTATATGACAATATTTTGTGGAGGTACAGCTGTAGATACATGATACATGTCGTTAAAATTTGACCTGCGGTCATCTTGTACACTGTACATTTTACATGTATCAATACCTACATTTGTTCTTTGAGCACTGATCGAAGCCACAAAAACACGCAATACACGAAAAATACCAAAGCCACAAGGAAAACTACACAAAACATAAAAAAAGATGCAGAATGGTAGGAAAAGGTAGCTCTAAAATATTATTCGTACAAAAAGCAAACGATGAAAGTATAAAGGGTAAGAGCTTCAACTTTTTGTGGTTTTTCTGAATCCTCTCTTTAAATCTAAAAGTAGACTTTACCACCGCGTAAGAAAATAAAGGACGTGCAGAATATGTTTTTGTTTGTTTGATACAAGCTTCAACCTCAACCGTGAACCAAAGACAAGGTATTTTCTAGTTTCTAGTTTCTACAGTTGTTCAGGCTGCACTTGGGTCCATTTACAATTCTGCCCAAAGGGTTCAATACTCAATACAATTTCTTTCCCCTCTTCAACCCCTTTCTCCTTTCCTTCTCGTTCTTTTGCAGAGACAATTGTCATATTGATATGGATATGGATATCCATATCTATACCAATTTCAAGGACAATAACCATAACAATGACAATGAAACAAAATGCCTTCTCATCTGTATTTGTTCATATTCGTAGTTGTAGTCGTAGTTGTATTCACATGCCCAATGCCCAAGTTTGTTCTATCTCTGCACCCTCAAATTTTGGAACTCTGGTAGCCTGGAAAAGAATACAAATACTCATATTTACCCAAAACACCTGAGACAATAGACGATGCAATATTGCAGTATTGATCTCCATTCGGGTTTCTTTCATTTCTGTACTTCCTCTTCCCCCTTTTTTATTCGTGATTCTTGATTCTGGATCTAGCCTTGTGTAAAATTTTTGTAGCTCTTGATTTTTGATCCTTGATTACTTTTTAAAAGAGACTTAAAATATGGAACAGAGTAAAATCTATGGATTCAAAAGAAGAAAAACTAATGAAAAATGGCTACAATCTAAAACTTGCAAATTCATGCAGAAATTAATTTAGACCTTTGCATTTACATAAGAATAGGTTTTATATATTGCAATTATGAGAAGTAATATCACATGTGTCCATTTGTAATTTGGTGCTTGGTTGCAGTCAATATGGATATGAATTCTTCAATACTAAGTGCTCAGTACATGAGCAATGAGTAATAAAAGTAGGAAAAGATGGGAGCTTCACTCTTTACTCTACAGTCTACAGTCTACATTTTACATTTTACATTGTACAGTTCATGAAAATGGAAATTTCCAATTTTATACACATCTATTCAAATATTCAAATATGCCTACCCTTTTCATGTAAGCTGACTTGAGTCTTGAGACTTTTGAAGAGAGAAGCCATGGAACAAATGGGTGGATGGAGCGATGGAGTGGGTGAAAACTGCACTTTCTCCTGTTTATGCATATAGTTATGAGGATAGAAAAGACAGAGAAAGAGAGTGGAAAGAGGTAGTAGAAAGCGCGCTGAGCTCTGAGTACTTCCGATACTCGAATGAGCACTTGAGCATATCGAAAACAATGCCTCACCATGCATACTAATCGCTCCCTCCAACCTCGAACTTCGAAACTCAAACCAACGGTATTGTTCATTTCTCAGCACATTTTGGCTCACTCTTCAACTAAAACACACCATTTTCTTCAGTTTCCACATCTCTCTGTCTCTGTTTCTAGTAGCCTCCTCTCCAGGCTCCAGACTCCAGACTCTAGACTGCAGAAAAGAAAGAAACTCTGAAAGGGGTTTCAATCCATTCCCTTCGCTTTTAATGTACTCGACCACCAGAGTTCAGTATTCAAAATAGCAAAAGAGGAGCAAGAACAAGAAGCAGAAGAAGAGAATGGAACTTGAGTCAATTCACACTCCACTCTTATCCATTTCATTCCACTTTCCTCCCTTTTCGTCCTCTCTTTTTTCTCTTTCGCATTGTCTCCTGCTCTTCATCTGAGTAATGTGATGCTTCCAATTTTCTCTCTATTCTCTATTCTGTATTTTCCATCTCCGTCTCAGCCTCACCACAATCCGTACTGCTTACGTCGACATGCATACACAAATGCACATTCACAATATAAAGTCTGAATATATTATGCAAATGGTCATTGTATTTCATCTTCAGCTTCAGCTTCATCTTCAGCTTTCATCCTCGTCATATTCATTCCTCATACATATTTTTGATCTGTCCTTGTCTTTTCTCGTCTCGTCTATTCCCTACACCAACAAATAATGTATATACTTGATGTTATATATAATACATTATGCGTTATGCGTGTATGTTGTAAAAAAAGGAGAGGATATTATTACTATGACTATTACTGTTATGATGAGAGATATTTTTTCTCCTCCCAATAGCAATGTCTTATTTCCCAAAAGACAGCATAACATTACATAAAAGGGGAAAAAGTTCCCCTTTTCCTCAGAAATTTGCTCGTCTTTTTTTCTTCTTCTTCTTCTTCGTCTTTTGTCTTTTTCATATTATCAGCTTATTATACTTTTAGAATTGTGAATTTGAAATTAGCCATTACAATTTTTTTACTACTTTCAATATTCCGATCGAATAGGATCCCGCATCTAGAATCCAGAATCCAGAATTTAGAAATATGGAATAATAAAACGAAATTTTCCTTTATAAAATGCGCCAAGGGAGTACGTAAAACGTAAAACGTACATCGTACTTTGGACTTTGTACTTTGTACAAGTTGAGCAAGGAAAGAATAGAAAAAGAGAAGGGGAATTTTTACACGCATTTAATGTCACTATTATTGAACTTGTCAAATCTAATAAGAAAGGAAGACATTAGGACAGAATGGCTTGAATTGGCATGACTCGGCATGGCTTGGAAAAGAAGAAAACTATAGACTACAGACTGCAGACAAAATAGAATTGGATCACTTTGCTTCGATCAGGAGGATCAAAATGGAGGAAAGAGCGTGAAAGTCATTGATAGGGATATTAAATAAATTATCACCTCATACCTTACACATATAAAATATAAAGTATTCTTGAGATCTAAATTCCAAATTCCAAATTACGGAGGAAATTTGAAGGGAATGATTCCTCCTTTTTGCATTAATACACAATAAAATCTATAATAAATAGGATTTTTTTTGGGGAAAAGCCCATTCGCAATTCCAATATTCATGAATTGATCTCCAAATGGACGAGGAAAAATATACGAAGACGAAGATGAAGACGGCAAGAGCTGAAGAAGCTAGATAAGCTTATACGAGAGAAAGAGGAGGTAAGTAGAAAGCAAAAGGTAGAAGGTAGAAGGTAAAAGAAGGCAATAAAAGAGTAGGGGAGAAGATGAGAATTTTTGTGACCTTTTTTTGTGCTTGTGGAGGACTTGTGTAAATTTTTATGGTGTGTGACAGACACTGAAAACTGCTTATTTCATTTGATTGCCATTGCCTTCTTCATTCCCACGTCTACAGTCTACAGTCTACATGTATCACGTATGATTATGGCTCGAGTACTGAAGTACTGCTGCTGCCACTACTATTTCTTTTTCTTCTTCTTCTTTTCCTTCTTCTTCTTCAACCATCCGCCCATTTCCTCCTCCTTGGAAAATAAAATTACCTAGTGTGAAGAAAAAATGGTGTACAGTGTGAAATGCATTAGGTTGAAAATGCACATGGCACAGTCTACTCTCTGAAGTCTACAGTCGTTGGTTGCTGGTTGCCGGTTGTTGGTCGTCAGCCTACTGCTGTGTCCCCAGTTTCTAGTTTCTAGTTTCTAGCTGCTCCCATGTAGTTCTTCCTCATGTTTATGTTTATGTGGACCTACATAAATATATTGATGTTGATGTTGATGCTGATGGAGAGCATGAATTAAAGGGGAGATAAAAACTACAGACTACAGACTACACACTACAGGCCAAAGAAGGGAAACGACAACAAGAATGAAAAAAAATGACAGAAAGGTACCTTGAAATACAATACATAGGATTTATACAGGTAATAATAGGACACACATGTATAATATAAGATTACAAGAATATAAGATTGAATTTGAATTTGTGTACAAGGGGAAAAAAGCATTAGAGAAAGAGAGGAAAAGTGACGATGGCGATAAAAATACAAATACAAATTCGACTACAAAATACCAAATACACCAGGAGAATCGGAGAGCGGTGCAGAAAATCATGATGTGATAAGGAGGACGGCTTTGAAAAAAAAGGAAATAGAAAGAGAAAGGGGGAACAAACCAACTTCCAACTGAAGCTCAAACTCAAGTTCAAGCTCAAGCTCAGTAGTACACTGTGTGCATGTAACTTGGATTCAAATTGCCGTTGTCGATCAGAAAACCTCATTTCGACTCTCCATCTCCTTCTTCATAGATATCCTCCCTTTTCTGCTCCTTTTCTCATAGAGTTTAGAGTTTAGACTTGGGGATGGAAATTCTATCCTATCTGTGTATTGAATTTTGTCTAGCTCATCGCTCATCTTTCCACTATCAAACAAGTATCCAGTATCGAGTATCCAGTATTCAGTAGCCACACAGAGATACAAAGAGCGCGAGAAGAATTCATTCTGAGCTGATACCTTGTTTCTTATTTCATGTATTGAGAATCGACAGGGAGCTTCTTCATTCTACATTGTACATTCTACATTGTACATGTCCTGGAAGATTTGAGATTGGAGATAGAGAAAGCAACAGTATATTTCAGCTTATTTTTATACACTTGCAACAAACAGATAGAAACAGAATCCGAATATGCACAAAAAAGGAGAGAAAATATAAAAAAATCGAGTCTCCTTTCTCCTCCTGCCCTCACAAAGAGCCAACTTTTTCCCCTCAGTGGATTTTCTATTATAGGAATATAAAATGAAGCTCTTGTGTAAATAACCAGCACAATGCAAGCAACATACTGTATGTTGTACACTGTACATTGTAGGAAAAATGCACTGTTCTGTTCTGTTTTGTACTTTGTACATATTATATCATACTCACAGTTGCAGCACTGGTCTCCTTTTCATCGATAAGCCGTATAAATGAAGTTTCACACTCTCCGCAAGTCCCAACACCCTTCTCCCATTTCCCTCACCCTCTGCAGTTTATATTGCTTTCTCCCTGTATGAGGTAAGCAGTAAGCAGTAACCAGAATAGGCTAGACTACAGAAGATTGAACAAGAAAGAAGAAAGAAGACATTCCAAAAGAAACTTTGGTATTTCCGGACCAAGAAAAAAAAATTTCATTTCGGCTTATTTATAGGTTAAATAATACTTGCCTACTATCTCTTCCTGCACACTCCCTCTTAACGTCACATTTATTTATGAGTACCATCTACCAGTCCTTCTCCTCTCTATTCTCCCTTTATCCATACTTTTTTATTTGAGCTGTACACTGTGCGTTGTACATAGTCAAATTCAAAATCCTATCAGCTATCACCAACACCAACACCAGCACTAAATTCAACACCAGCAGAGGAAAATCCAAAAGGAGCAAGCTTGTCCAAATAAAAAGTAAACTTACTTATGCTGATACAATATACAATACACAAAGAGCTCCCACAGCATCCAAATACAAAATCTAAAATGCAAAAAAAAAACGAATAAGAATCCAAATCACCCAGCACCAGAACCAAAACCACTACCAATTCTATCGAGCATCGAGCATCAAGTATCAAGTATCGAGTATCGAGAGGAGTGAAAATACAATGTAAGGCATAATACGTAATAAATTCCATTTTCCCCTAGTTCACAAGCTGAGAATTCCCATCCATTTTTCACGGATTTTTTTATGTCCCCACAAAACCATAGGACCTTAAGAATATTTTATAAATTCTAAATTCTAAACTTTCCGCATACACATTTATTACAAAGCAAAAAGGATCTTGTATCTTCTGTCTATAATAAAGCATCACATGTACGGAATTGAGTGAGGTGAGCCAAAACAGTAACCCTGCAGCATTTTGTAATAAGGTATATGTATAGAAATTCAGATTCTTCTCTTATTGAAAGTGGAGACATGCAGCGTCAACCACAGAAGGTAAAAGTACTGCACTGGCATTTAATTTAATGAATAAAAACATGAATAATAGATAATTTACAGGTAATTTCATATGTAATTATACATGTACACTGTACAGTGTACAGTAGACCGGGCCATTTTGACAACTTTGTTGAAAATCCGAAGTGCCACCCCGTCAAATCGTTCCTTTTGATGTAAAAAACAACCTCTGAAAAAATCAG